>JAJOOE010000403.1:0-32091 GCA_036250405.1 Solanum raphanifolium | reverse complement strand
TATATATATATATATATTAGTTTTCTTCTGTTTGTTCTTCTTTGTCTATTATTTATTTGTCACTTTTTGTTTATTTCTCCCCTTACATTGATTACTCATTGTTTATGGGTTGGCTTACCCACTATTGGGTTATAGTAGATTTCATTATGACTTGAGAAATTGGGTCGTGTTGCATAATTTTACAATATACTCTTTCTTCTTATTTACTTTTTTCTTCAATTCATGATTCTCCGATATGCTGATTTATAAATAATTCAATTGAATGAATAGATTAATAAATTTAGATAAAATAATTACTTGAATTTGTGATGCTTTGTAAGACAGATATGCATGTAACATGTTGACAATAAAAACAACTTAGTTCCCCTTGGAAGAGGACGATAAGACACTTGAGAGTGTTTAAGTAATACTGAATAGTTTTAGATTAAATTATTTGAGCTGTTGTGTTAAATAGAATAGGTTTGAGCCCTCTTTTTCAGGAACAAATTGAGCTCGGGCTGCTTTACTTTGATTCAATAAGTGGCCCAACGCCAAATATTGAGTTGTATTTAGTTTATACTAGTATATGTATAGGATTTGTATTTATTATAGACTAGTATTTTATCCCTGCATGTAATTATTAGGAGTAGTCTCTGTAAAGTGTAGATGGTTGTTGGTGAAGTAATTATATTAGAAGTCTACAAAAGCTCAGGCGGTTGTTGGTTTATAATTACATCATATTTTGTATAATACAATTTTTATTCAAAAGAGATATACAAAAGGAAAGCTTTTCAAATTCCCTTTCCTATTACATAACACGTAGAATAAATTAAATTATGTGAATTATAGAATATGTAGGTTCATATTAATCTACCATATCTTGCATATTACTTTGGACATCATTGTTCATGGTTTGGGTTCCTTTTGAATGAGATGGTTTGTTGGATTTTTGACATTATTCTTTTCTCATTTGTTTCAAATATTGCATCGACTATATATGTATCAATCTAAGATGTGAAATCATGGTCAGTCAATGTGTTAAAAATAAATAAAATAAACCTACATTAGTTGAAATAAAGTTATTACAAGAAAACTCTTAATTTATTAGGATCCGTGCAAACCGAATGACTAACAGATTACAATATACGCAACAGATCTAATTAGGTGATGTATATCGGTTGATATTTTATTTAGATATTAAACTTCTATTGTAGGCCAAATGGAAATTGTTTAACACTTAAGAGATTGAGACAACTAATACATGTACATATCTTTTAATAGTTCTGATTTGTACAGAATATTTAATAAAATTAAATTTAGCTACAAATCATTTTACTACTTTATTGCTAAATTGCTCTTAACAAACATAATTTTTATAATGTGTCACTAATTAAATAGAATTTATCAATTATGTTTGGATAAAGATTTCATCACGATCAAGTCCAGTATTATTAGAATAATATTCCTTCAAACACAACACTTACCTAATTCCAATGCTACATAACGAAATTACAGTGGAACAATCTCGATCGCCACATTGTTGTCATATCGCCATGTCCGAGGATTAAAAAATATTATCACCTCATTTAATAACTCATAGATAGTAGAATTTTTTATAATCCGTTTGTTAATATTCTATAATTCTAAATAGAATTGGCAACAAGTTTTTTTTGTTTGCCTATACAATTTGTCCGTTTCTTGGAGTGGGGTTTATAGAATGAGAAACCTAATCTATAGTGGGTAATGTTAGGATATCTACTAATCCTAGATAAGGATGGGCAGATTTTAAATATTTGTATATAGTTAATGTAGATAGAGTTAAGTACTCTTTTAATTCTATTAGGACTCTAAGTCCTTCTCCTATCTTAGTATTTAAATATTTGATGTATCATTGATAAATGATCAATTCAATCAAAACTTTTTCATGGTATCAGAAGCATAGAACTATACACTTCCTTTGACCATTGACAACTCATCAATCAGTAGCTCATCCTCTACCAATTTTCCACATCTAAATTTGATTAAGTTAGATAGAAATAATTATGTAGTGTGGAAATCGCAGATTTTACCTGCTATAAGAGGTCATGACCTGGAAGGGTACGTTGTTGGATCACATAAGTGCCGTGAAAAATTCATCCCCGACAATTCAACAAACAAAAATTCACATGAATCGGTTGTGAATCCTATGTACTTAGCATGGAGAAAACAAGACCAATTACTCCTTAGTTGGATTCCTTCGACTCTCACTAAGAGAGTTTTGGCACAAGTTGTGGGGGTGTGCCTCATCCATGAAAGTCTGGCAAATATTAGAAAATATGTTTGCATCTCAATCAAAGACGCGACTTATGCAACTTCGTCTTTAGTTGCAGACCACAAAGAAAGGCTCTTTTTCCATGATAGATCACCTTCAAAAAATGAAGTCTATTGCGGATAACCTTGCTGCAGCAACACAACCACTCAAAGATGACGATCTCATTCTCTACATTCTTAGTGGACTATGCGCGGATTATGATGCTTTGGTTGTTTCAGTTACCTCTAGGGCAGAAGCTCTCTCCATCGCTGATCTCTATGGCCTGCTCTTTAGTCATTAAATTAGGCTGGAGAGTTTGAATCTTATAGAACAAGGTCTTGGTCAAGTTAATTTGATAGTAAGGAATTCTAATACTAGTCAAAGAAATGAGAACGGTTTCTGCAAGAACAATATATCAAATAATAACAATGGCAGATTTGGACGAGATTGAGGTCGTGGTCATGGTGGTCGATATAATATGGGTCATGGTCAATCTCATAATCCCATGGGATCTTCTAAATGTAAATTGTGTAACAAATATGGACACATTGCATTAACATGTTATTATCGTTTTGATCATGCTTATCAAACAAGTTCTAATACTCAAATGGTAGCCTTTATAGCCTAAGCAAATACGGTCTCTGACCCAGCTTGGTATCCTGATTCCGGGGCTACAAATCATCTCACCAATGATCTCAATAATGTCACTATCCGTGGAAACTACAGTGGTAATGAGCAAATTGTTGTTCGTAATGGAACAGGTTTGCCTATCTCTCATATTATTGGTAATTCTACGTTGCTTTCTTCGTCCTGCTCACTGCATTTGAAGAATATTTTATTTGTGCCTGAAATTACTAAAAGTTTATTAAGTGTAGCACATTCACTGATGAGAACAATGTGTTTTTTGAATTTCATCCTTATTTTTGTCTTGTGAAGGATCGGCCAACGGAGAATGTCCTATTGGAAGGGAGACTTGAAGATGGCCTCTACAAGCTTCTCTCCATTGGCATATCTAATTTGCGCTCATTCAATAAACCTCAAGCTTTTCTAGTGACGAAACCATCTCTCGACGTATGGCATAGTCGTTTCGGTCACCCTTCAATAAAAATTGTTCAAAGTGTTGTTAAAGCTCTCAATCTAGCACTTCCAATGAATAAAATTTTAGGTGTTTGCGCTTCCTGCCAACAATGCAAAAGTCATAAAGAACCTTTTCCTATTTCAGCTTCATTGTCACTCAATCCTTTAGACCTGATTCACTCTGATGTATGGAGTCCTACTCCTTTGTTAACATGCAATAAATTTCGTTATTATGTTGTGTTTATTGATGATTGAACCAAATATACTTAGTTTTATCCTATGTCATCTAAAAGTGAGCTATACACTATATTTTTCCGTTTTAAATCACAAGTTGAAAACTGCTTTGAACGTAAAATAAAGGTAGTCCAGTCTTATTGGGGAGGAGAATATAAAAAATGCTCTAAATATTTTGAACAAGTTGGCATACTTAATCAGGTGTCTTGTCTTCACACTCATGAACAGAATGGCTCCGCCGAAAGAAAACATCGTCACATAGTTGAAACAGGCTTAGCTCTTCTAGCTCATGCATCTCTTCCTCTTCAATTTTCGGACTATGCATTCTCTACTGCAACCTATCTCATAAATCATATGCCAACTACTATCCCAAAGAATATCTCACCTTTTGAGAAATTACATGGAAAGCTCCCATATTATCATTTTTTGAAAGTATTTGGTTGTTCTTGCCATCCTTATTTGTGAACTTATACTTCTCACAAGCTTGCTTTTCGATCTTCTCAATGTATTTTTTTAGGATATAGTTCAAATCATAAAGGTTATAAATGTCTTCATGTTTCAAGTGGTCGTATCTATATTACTAGTCATGTTGTCTTTGATTAGTCTCTTTTCCCATACGTCACTTCAATTTGTGTCATCACTCCAGGTCCTTCACCTTCTGTGTGCTCACCTATGTTAACCGTAATCGCTCCACAATATGATTCACCACTGACACTTACTTGAGATTGCTTTCCTGCTTCATTGACCTACATATATTAAAGGTTACCTCTTCACTATTCAATCGGAACTTCATCTGCCCTCTCTCCATAACGACCAAGGCGCACCTAGTAGCAAGGAATGGTCTCCCTAGGATGATGGGACCCTCAAAATCAACCTTACAATTAAGTATCACAAAGTCTGCAGGAAAAATAAACGACTACACTTTCACAGGTACATCTTGGAGAACACCAATGGGCTTCTTCACAGTTCTATCGGCCATGAGTAGTCGCATCACAGTCGGTTTTGGTGCCCCTAAACCCAACTTCTTGTAAATAGACAATGGCATCAGATTAATGCTAGCACCCAAATCACACAACGCCTTCGCAAAATTCAATAACCTAATGGTACATGGAATAGTGAAAGCACCAGGATCCTCTTTCTTCTTCACAAGTGACCTAGTAGCAATAACACTGCAATGTTGCAACCTATTATCATCTTCAAAACTGATGGCCCTTTTCTTAGTCACCAAGTATTTCATAAATTTTGCGTACCCAAGCATTTGCTCTAAAGCTTCTATTATTGGAACATTGATGGAAATCTGTTTCAACATAGTAATAAACCTGCGATATTTTCCTTCTTTATTCTTGTTTACCAACCTCTGTGGGAATAGAGGTGGAGTTCTAGGCATGGGAACAACTTTTTGGGTTATCTGTGCTTCCTTCTCTGTAGCATTCTTTGACTCTCCAATAACCTCAATCTCATCATCATCTTTTTAAACCACAATTTTAACCTCAGACGACATATGTGGATCAATGGTCTGCTTACCCCTTCGAGTAGTAATTGCCATAAAATTCCCATCATTCTATGGATTCTGGATGGTGTTGCTAGGAACTGTGCCAAGTTGATGTGGGTTTATTGTAGTGGACAACTGATTCATCCGCTGCTCAAGTTGCTTGATCGACACAACATGGGCATCAACTTTTTGACCAATTCCAAACAAGTCGTTTCGCATCTCTTGCACATTCTCATCAGTTGTATCAAACCTCTTTATCATCTTCTGTATCATATCCTCAATACGTGACATATTACCCTCCAGCTTCCATATTGCAAGATTCCCGATTTACAGGAGGAATATAAGGCCCAACCCTCTCGTTTTTGTTACCATAGTTGTTCCGATTGTAGTTGTTATCGCGATTGTAGTTCCCATCCCAGACATAGTTACCCCCTCGGTTGTAGTGCCCATAGTTCCGACCTTGGTTTCCTTGCCCTTGGTGCCAATTATGCGAGTTGGAACCTTGGGCGTTGGCTCGGAAACCCCCCGTCTGATTATTCACCAAATAAGCATCCTCCTCATAGTAGCATTCCTCAACTGGTGGTGGTGGAGTTCTACTATAGTAGTTTACCACATTCACCTTTTCTAGACCTCCGTTCACATGCTTCAACACCAACCCAAGTTTTGTTCTCATCTGAGCCATCTCCTCACGAATGTCATCGGCATATTAACCAGGTGTAGCTTGAACTGCAAAAGTGTTTCTTCCAGTGTCTGACTTTCTAGTGCTCCATGCTTTATTATTTCGGGAAATCTTCTCCAATTTCTCAGCGATCTCATCAAAAGTGCACTTACCTTATAATCCTCCAGCGATAGTATCAAGCACAACCTTACAATTGTAATCTTGACCTCTGTAGATATACTTTTTCAGTGACTCATCATCAATGTAGTGATTCGAAACACTTCTTATGAATGCGGTGAACCTAACCCAGGAACTTCTCATAGTCTCTCCAGGTAGTGCCACAAAGTTGTTAAGTTTGCCTTTGCGGTTCAGCTTCTTAGACAACGGGAAGTAGTTGGCCATGAACACCTTGTGCAATTGGTCCCATGTATGAATTGAGTTATATGGAAGCTCATAAAACCACACCGCAACATCTCTGGTCAATGATAGAGGGAAGACTCTGAACCCTATGACGTTCATATTCAACTCTGGTTGCCCCACACAACTCTTGCAGACACTTCTCAACTTGGCCATGTGCCCATGTGGATCTTCCGAAGCCATACCAAAAAACAACCCCCTCGTAGTTAGCATCTGCATTAGACTGCTCGTCACCACAAATATATGCCCTATAGGTAGTGGAGGGAGAACAATGGGTCCTTCTGATTCAATAGTATTGAACTCGATCCTGTAGTAATTGGCAGCCTTGGTTTTGGCAGATTTTTCACCCTCAATGCATCTCCAAGTAGATTACCACCATGATCCTAAGCGTGCATATTAATAACCCCAGGAGGCTGCAGCTCAACTCCATCACCTAGATTCCCTCCAATTGGGTTGACTTGGACCTCTTCATTATTCATCTTTTTCAAAGTTTTGCCTAACTCTGGATCGTATGGGATCAATGGTTTGCCTCAACTCCGTGTACTTGGCATACACTATAGTAGAAACCTGTAGAAAACAAAAACAAAAGTAAACATAAAATTAGGAAATAATTTACTAAAGTTCAATAATGTTGTTAAACTTAATCCAAAAGCCTTATTCCCAGGCAGCGACGCCAAAATTTGATACACTCAAATTACACCTCCATAAAGAAGTATAAGCGATTGTTATGAAGTAAAGAACCCAACTTGTAGGTTGGGGTCGATCCCACAAGGAATATGGCTCAGACTTAAACTTAACTCACTATTATATCCGTTTAGTCAACTTATTTCCCAGACAAGTATGTAAAGGGGGGATTTGTGAAACAAATAATTGATTGTTGTGTAAGTAACAAGTGAGTAAGATTTAAACTTTGTTGTTATCAATAAGAGAGAGAAACTAGGATGTATGTGTTCCCCATAAGCTCTTTACACGGTAATCCTAGTAATAGTAATCCTTTCCTAGTGTTTTACATGCAAAGTTGGTAAGATAGGTATCCCTAAGTGATTGGTCCTCCAAATAGGGAATTTCAGCCTGCATCTTGGTCTGGCTACCTGTGTATAATTTACTAACCCTTACCTTTACCTCAGATTGGACATCACATCAATGTATGGCTTAGTTTTTAGCCTCGCACCAATTGATATTAGACTATTAGATAGTATCACACTAAATCTCTATTAGTAATTCTTTTCTTATTAACTACCTCCTTGTTCCGGCAAATAGCAACAAGGTGAGTTCTAACGTTGCGCACCATTAAAAAGACCTCTAAGCAAAAGAATTACCAATACATGCATAAACACGATTCGTAGGTCCCCTTCGTTGGTCAACACTTAGAACTTTTCTGCATAGTTTGTAACCTTCAATTCCTAGTTCATTACTCACGGACGTGCTTGACTGACCGTAGGTTGACCTACGGTCCGTCGGTCCTCTTCTGTGGCTCCACACTTTAGGATTTTCATCAGGTACTGGAACTTCAACTCTATCAACACCTTTTACGGACGTGCAGGAAGACCCGTAGGTCGTCCTACGATTCGTAGGTTGCTTCGTTATTCCACACTTGGTAAAACTTCCGTGATGCTTCTATCTACGCTCACCATCAATGGACTGTCATAGGACCTACAGTTCTTAGGTCCCTTCATGCGTGGCTACTTCTATAGATTTTTAACCTATCATCTCACTAAATCTCGTCCAAGCCTATTTCCTGCAAACATGACACAAAAACATTATTTTCAGTACAAAATGTCCCTAGACACACACAACTCTTAAGTGAAATGTATCACAAATACCGTAAACTCACGATATATCACTGTGACAGTCCAGTATGACATCAATGTTTAAGTTGTATGGTATCTTTATATAACATTAATGTTTATGCAGTATGACTTTCCGAGTCATCAATGATCATATCACAATATGATTTTGATATTTTTGAAAAAGAGTTTTAAAATATGAATTGAGTAAGAGTATAAGCGAACTAAGTACTCCTAAATGTATCTGTTTTTATATTAATAAAAGAAAAACTTTGTTTTCTAATTGAGTTAATGAGTTTAGAGATATTTCAGAGTAGTTACCTCTTTTAATAGAATTGTTTGAGAAATTATATCAAACCAGAGGAAGAGTATGTTTTAAACATTGAGCATGATTATATATTATTTGCAGTCGTATTGAACATCGGGTATGAGTTCAGACAAATCACATTCCTCATAAACCATGTATGCCAACATGGGTACATGATCATACTTTTTAGATGAATCCTTATTGCTTAGTGGATCCACTTAGTTGAGGTGTCCCATATCATGGAAAGATATAGGACAATATTGGCTGCGTGGGCGAGATGATGTATAATCATATAGCTCATATTGATGGTTGTTGGTTAGAGAATCTCCAATAGAGTTAAAGTGTATTTTTATATATCACTTATTATGTTGAGTTCATAGATGAGAAAATATTTTGTAATGATTTAAATGATTTAACTCCTTTATTTCTTTACATTCATCTTGAGTACATTGTTATCTATTGTAGTCCTTTCTTTCAGTTATTTGTTATTCAGCTATATTACATACTCCTACATTCAATGTATTGATGTCATTCGACCTGCATTTTTTAATGATGCATATACACATTCTTAGGATCCTTAACAAGAGTCTGTTAAGATCACTTCACCCGCTAGCCAGCTTTTGAGTGAGACTTCCTTGCTTCTGGAGGACTCTAATTTTATGAGTTTTTTGTAGTAATTTTCTTGAGGAGTCGCGGGTCTTGTTCCGACACTCATCTTTGTACAGTAGAGGGTTCATATATAGACATTTTTGGAAAGTCTTTCACTTTCAAAGGTTTTCATTAATACTTATTTTTAATACTTAGTATATTCAGAGAGTTTTGAGATTTAATACAATGTTGATTTAGCATTTCTTTCAGTTTGATGTTTATGCATGCCTAAGTTAGTCTTCTGCTTGTAGTCAGCCAGGATGAGGGTTCGCTTGGGGACCAACAATGGTTCTCAAGTGCCGACCATGTCTAGGGTGTAGGCTCGGGTCGTAACATAAGTCTTCAAAAATTCTAGCCCACGAGCTTTGAATCAAATGACTTAGTTTTACTGTACTTATGTCGATAGAATCATAAGTTCAGTTTAAAAATATTATGTTTTCAGAGAAATACTATCCCACAAGCTTTGAATTACATAACTTAGTTTTACAGAACTTATGTTGGCACAATTATAACTTTGGTTTTAGAACCCACAAAGTTATACCTTAAGAGACATAACTTATTCATATAGAATTTTTGTCGGACATGACAATTTCTCTTGCTGAGAATCTTTTGCTAGTATTTGTCCTATGAAACTTTTTTGATGATGACAAATACTATGTGAGAATCATGCCCATTCACCGTTCTTCCGCAGTATAAATATAAAATCATAGGTGAACAAGTTTAATTTATTTTATTTTACATTTAAGTCACCTTCCACCTTGTCTTGGTTTTAATTCAAACAAATAGTTTTATTCCCCATTACACATAAAAATCTCTCTTAAACCACCTTGTTAATGAGTTCCACATTCCACACCACCTACCCATGGTCATCGCTAACGATGATATTTGTTTTATGGCGTAGTATGTTGATGAATGAGAAAGCTTTAATGAGAACCAGGTTCACCCAAAGAATGTAGGAACATGTTCAGACGAGTAGGCTATTTATGGCTAGCGAAAAGTACAAGATGTAGCAAATGAGAGAATCCAATAAGGACTCTCCTTAAGGAAACCACATACTATTAGGTTGTTAATTGTATTCAAAGTAAGTTTATGAATTATTTAAAATTATTTTTCTCGTTGTTTCACTTTCTTATGAGTATCTTAATCTTCCACTGAGGTTGTGAAGTTTAATAGAATTGTAAATTTCTTAAAGTACATTTTTGTGTGTTACATGATATTAGTGTAGTAATATCTAGATCTGCTTTTATTTCATAATTAATTTGGTGGTGCTTAAAAAAATTAACCTACACCCTAATATCTTAGTTTTTTGGGAAAGTTGATAAGGGTTTGGTAGAAGAAGTTTTGTAATGAACTCAAACAACTCACCCTCGTCTTGATAAATTCTCATTAGTGAAATAGAATTGCTTGAAATAATCAATTGGTCTTGTTGAAAGAACTCATATAGTTGTGGAAACATCATAAGGATGGAATGCATATCAAGAACTCGAATATATTTAATTCCATGAAAACCAACAAACAACACAATCCATTTTTGTATTATTTATCTAACTACTGCTATTTGATCTGCAGTTATGCAAAATCTCTTCAATCTTTATGAAATAGAAAATGACCTTTAAATTTTGTATTTATCGCGGTAGTAGTCTATTTTTTTCTTTTTCCTCGTGTGGTTTGGCCCCAACCTTGTTTTGATTATTATATTTGCATATGATCGCATTAAATTATGTGAAGGTGTACCTTAAACATATCAAATTTTGGTGTTGTTGCTAGAGAATCCCGTCTGAAAACCTACAATCACATGTTTGATTGTTTTAGAAATGAAATAGGTTAATCATGATTAACCTTAGCATAACCAAGGGACCGGGTATGAGAAATGAGGTAATTAGAGTCAAGGTTAATAGGGAAACAACAATAACATTGGAAATAAAAGTGTAAATTTGTAAGTACCTCCTAGAGGGAAGATATCTAAGAGAGAACATATGCAAAAGTTCGCACCATGTATGAGTTGGTCAGCTCCCATACTGCCTCTATCCCAAACCAGGAAATGCAAATGAGACATTGCAAGAGAGCAAAACTACCTCAAAGAGCAACTTTCAAGAAACACTATTGAGTATCAATCTCATTACATGGAAATCATCACTTGGAGTAGAAGGTTGCTCCCAAAAGAGGTAGAAATGTATGAAGCGGTTGAACCGACTATAGTTATGATTACCAAGAAAAAGGGAGCCCACGAAGAAGTGATAAAATTAACTCGGTGGGTTAGTTGTATTGCTTACACAGATGAAGTTAAAAGAATAAAGATTTGGGACATTTCACCATTGGCCATCATGATTTTTCTAGTGTCTTGTGTGATAATAGGGATAACACCAACTTGATTCCTTTGGATATTGATAAAAATTCTTGTCTATGTAAGACTTAGTCCACTCATGTTTAGAGGTACTATATGACATAAAAAATCACATGTCCGTAAATACACTTTAAGGGACGATATTCTTCTTTTTCTTTTCAGTAGGTTCATGTCATGCCACGAGCCTACACCCTAGACGTAACTGGCAATCAAGAACCATTACTGGTCCCAAGTGAACCCTTGGCATGGCTCGACTCTCAGCAGAGGACTTACTCAACAAAACATGAACTCAAAAGTAAAGATTTAACTAAATGTCGCAAAATAGATACTCAGAATATTTTAAATAAAAATTCACTGGCGAAAGGAAGCAACTCAATTCTTAAATATTAAACACTGGAAATGAAAGGAATCCTCAACTACTATTGTCTATCTACGAAACCTCTAATAACTATGATGGAAGTCGAGACAGGACCCACGACAACCTATAAAAATTGAAAGATATAAATGGAATCCTCCAGAAGCAATGAGGTTCACAAAAGCTAACTCGAACTGCAAAATGGTATCAACAAAGTGCCTGTTGATGACCCTAGTTACCTCTATCTGCATCATGAAAGATGCAGGCCAAATGGCGGCAGTAAATGGATTGTACGAGCATGTAATGGGAACTCTAAAGTAGACACATAAGCTTGAACTAGTTAAAAGGCAGAATATACTTACCTCACCTCAACTCAACTCAACACAACTCGGCTCAAATCTAGGATACTCAAACTCACAAGTACTCAAAACATTTCAATATAACAACAACAGTAAAGATGCATTATAAAGAAAGCTTTTTAAAAAGTATATAATAACTCAATGTATTTAAAAATACAATAATAACCCTTTTACTCTTATTTGAGAGATACTCTAACCAACAACTAGCACTATGAGCTATGTGATGATACAATATCTCGCCCACGCTGCCAAACCTATCCTATACCGTGCCGAAGTAAAAGAAATCCTCAACTAAGTAGTTCCACTAAGCTATGCTCAAAAACCAATAAGGAATCAACTAAAAAGTATGACCCTATCTACCCACGTTGACATACATAGTTTATGAGGAATTTGAGTTGTCTGAACTCGTCCCCATATCGGTGCTCAATACTACTCCAAATAATATACCTCGTGCTCATATTTGTAAAAACATTTTCTCATCCTCAAAAGGTTCTCTTAAAAGAGATAATGCTCAAAAACTCCTCATGAACTCATTTGGAAATCGACGTTTCCTCTCATTTTAAATGTAAAGACATTTACTCTTGGGATTACTTAGTTCTAATATATTCATTTTGAAAAGTGAAACTCAACTCTCCTCATCTTGATACTCAAGTAGTCAAGTCTTAAAACAAGTTATAAATTTTGCAAAAAGACTTCTCAAATGACTCAAAAGAACTTCCTCGAACTTTAGTCTTAACTTTATCTTGAATTTGAATTATGAATTATGAATTCAAGAGTTATGACTTGGATATGCATGATCTCTCAAGGATTAATGAATATTTTTAGTATGGATATCAAGTAGAGAACATAGTTACGATTCGAGGAAACTCACACAGAAAGAAGGACGGAAGGGTAGGGGACACACTGAGTGGTGCGGTGCCCCACCCCTATACCTAGGTTTTTGACGAATTTTCTTGCTTCAACTTCATGTTTAACTCCCTCAGAATTGAACGATTTCCCTCAAACTCTTTTTGATTCTTAGATCCAACATAATTACAACGATATCCACTCTAACTTTCTCAAAAAGAAATTCTCAAACACAAGATCCTCATCGCAAGATCTTAACGAAACCTCATATTAAAGAATAAAACACAAACTTCAAAAAACTCATCCAGAACTCAATATACCCAATCCTACGGATGAAATTTGTAAAAGAAACTCACGATTAGCGTGTGGGTGTACGAACCCATCACTATGAAAACTTACATATCTAGTTAGGGTCGAATCCTTCGCGAGATCCCTCGATGATCACAAAACAAATCTTGAATGCTTGAATATTACTAAAAACGAGTTAGGCTAGTGGGGTAAGGAAAATACCAAAATACCCCTCCTTAATTTGGATGAATTTCCTTAATCGGACCAGTGAAACTCAAATGGGCTTATCTTCCTCATCGGAACTCAAAATTTAGCAAACTCAGTGGCATTGGAAAGATGACTCAAAGATCTTTCATTTGATAACTTATCGGCCACCTAACTCATCGTGTAGTGAAAGTAATAGTCGTGTGAAGTTGACCCAAAACTCTTAATCTAAGACTAAGTAACAAAATTCTCGATTTAGCTCTTTCCAAATTGGTTCCTGCTAAAATTAGTCCTTTATTAGCCCGAATATCTCCCCCTTGTGAACATTCATCCTCCAACGAGTTCACTATAATTAGAACTAAGGGTGGCAACATCTAACACCCAGCTCAAACACCCAAAAGGCAATTTAACATAACATAGCATATCAATTTAAAGAGTTCATTACAAAAAAATTCAATACCTTGGTTTGGAATTTCTTTAGAAGAAAATAGATGTGGGTATCTCTTTTTCATATCCTCCTCAGCCTCCCAAGTATCTTTCTCAATAAATTGATTCCTCGATAAGACCTTGACTGATGCTACTTCCTTAGTCTTGAACTTGCGAACCTGACGATCAAGTATCTCAACGGGTATCTCCTCATAAGATAGGTTGTCCTTAACACCAATATTCTCAGTAGGTATAATAATTGAAGGATCTCTCATACACTTCATCAACATTGAAATGTGAAATACCAGATGAACTATTGCTAACTATGGTTGTAGCTTCAACTCATAAGGTACATTGCCAATTCTCTTGGATATCCTATACATGTGACTAAGCTTCCCCTTCTTACCAAATCTCATAGCACCGTTCATGGGTGACACCTTCAAGTAAACCCAATCATCTACATCAAACTCCAACTCTCTTCTCCTAACATCAATATAGGATTTCTGATGACTTTGCGTTGTTTTCAACCTTTGTTTGATGATCTTTACTTTCTCCATTGCTTGATGAACTGATGTTCAATGCGTAATCAACGACACAACTTCCAATTCAAGTGTGTACGATCATGCAATGGCATAATAACCCAACCAAGGGTTGGGATCGTCTCAAGAGAGTGTATTTGAGAATTTATAGAGAAAAAAATTAAGTTCTAACTAGTCGTAGATAAAGACATTAACGAGTAAAAACATAGTAAATAAAGGGGGTGACACAAAAGTGTCAAATATCAAATGGGGGTTTTGTCACAAGTAAGCTAAAATTAGAAAAATCAACAAGAAAATCTAAGCAATGAGAGGGGGATTCTTAGGATGTGACAGGAATACAGGTTAATCTATATTATTGGGTACATGCTTTCGATAGAAAAGTTATAGAGTAATAGTGACTAGGCTAAGCTTTATGTGGAAATAAGTTCTCTCTTGAGCAACTTACCCCTTGCCGCATGAAGGCCAGCCTGCGCCTTACCCCACTCACACACATGAGCTGAGTGTTATGATATGGGACTAGGGCTCACCCTCTCGGGCTGAACCTCATGTGGAACCACTCCTTAGTCCATCAATTTAGTTGTCTTAGTTTTACGACCTCTCTCTCGAGTAAGATGAAAACACATAAATAAACATGTATTTTCAATTACAAATTCATTAGATTCATACACAACCACTAAATGAAATCACAATTAAACTACAAATAAACCATCAGCAAGCAATACCCAACAAATATCTTAACCTATATTCGCTAAATCACACCCCAATAATTGGGGTTTTTTAGCCACACAACAAGAGATAGAAATTTATACCTAAAGGAGTTTGCATTCAAATGGGTATGAAGATTTAAGTCTTGTTATAGGCCAAGAATGAAGAATCCAAGAGACCCAACTCCAAATCTTGAAGATCAAAACCCTCTTCTCCTCCATGTCTCCAAAACCCTCTTCTCCTCCAAGTCTCCAAAACCCTCTCACTTAGAGCAAAAAGTACTATTCTATATGGAAATTATAATAATTGTTCGAATCTCCTTAAAAATTAATAAAGAGTTTAGTATTTATAGACTTCAAAATATAGCGCTGGTGGATTGCTCGACATGGTTAGTCGGAATCACCGATTAACTCGACGATTCGCCCTTTGGTGTAGTTCGTCGCCGTCTTGCACCAACCTTCAGCATCGTTGTGCTCTGTGTTATTGGACGACATAGTACTGCTTCGCGAAACTGCTCGGCAATGCATCGACTGCTCCCTTTTTTGCCGAGTTGATCCTTTCCTTCAGGGCTCAGCACACTGGAACAAAAGGCGGAGTGCGCCCCTTCGGTGAATCGCCAAGCGTGCTCGGCGATGCTCAAGCTTCAACTTCTTCGTTCTTTTCTGCCTTTTTGTTCCTTTTTGCACCTAAGTGTCCATGCTTCCACTAAAACTTCAAATACCTGAAACTTAAGTATTTTCATCAGATATTTAGAATAAATAAGCATTTGAGGACACTATTTCTATTAAAATAAAGCCCTAAATAAGTCCAATTTGTGGACTAATCAACATCCCCGACTTGAACTTTTGCCTGTCCTCAAGTAAACTCAAGTTCAGCCATTGAAAAAGGGTGTCTCAAACAGTGCTACACAATATTCAATCATGAATGCACACGATAAGACTCAATTTACTTATGCAAGGATCAATTGTGTACTCAAAGATTCAAGTTGTGACACACCATTACCAAAGAATCTCATACTCGCAATACTTGCTACTTGTGCAAGTTCAAGCTCAACAAAAAATATCTAAATGTCCTCACATAAAGAATGATTCCATATTCACACACAGAGGTTAATCAATTCAAGATCAAGAATCAGATGCAACGCTCACACTAAAAAAGAGGAACACAATGCATGTTTTCACCCGTAGGCTTGCCCTTATTTTCCAATTGATCTTCGGTTCGGCTCACTCAAGATCAAAAAGGTCTTTCTAAGGCTTGTAATGGGGCTGAGTGCAAAGGTATGGTCATGTAGGCTCAGTGACTTTTTCCTCGTGAGATGTGGTATTCTCAAGGCATTCCCTTCTTTTCCTTTATCAATTCTTTTTCTAGTGCTTCTAAGTCACCTTTATATTCACCTCCATGGATTCCTTTGAAACCCAATTTCTTTTGTACTTTATTCCACAATTTATTTTTTTATTTTTTATTTTTATATGGAGGGGTTCCATTGTTATGCAACACCATGGGTTAAGGGAGACTTCTCTTGCACTTCTCCTTTTCCTTTTCACCACACCCCCAACTTAGGCTTTTGGCCTAAGTTGGCTATTCGCTAAACCACAAATCAAGAGGATTATAGGTAGTGGGTCAAGTAAGGTCTAGGGTTCATCAAGGTTCTTCCAAAGAAAGGTAAGGCTCAAAGGGTGTTCGAGAGAGTTTCACACACTCACGGGTAGGCCACAAAAGAGGTATATGTCAAATTTTTCTTACACTCTTCAAAAGTTGACTAAGATCATTTCAAGAGCACACCTTACTAAATCAATCTGACTAACGGGGCAAATTCTAGGTTTATTCATGCAAGGTTCAAAGTAAGCTCATCACATAAGGCATCGATACTTATGTCAAACAAGACCACACACTTTCGCTAATTTGCAATGGTCATTACAAGAGAATCAATTCGATAAATGGCTAATCACTACGAGATGCAAAGAGTTCACATATTGTCTATGCAACTTCATTTGGTCTCATCATAGTCGTGCATTCATGTTCGTTCAATTGAGAACACTATTTAAGTCATCGGTATTGATTGAAACCGAGACTCAAATTTTTGCAAAAGTACAACCATATTCAACTCATGAAGGGTGGCAAAACTGTGCAAAAAATTCAAAATTTTTTGGAAGGGTCAAAATGATTTTGTAATTAAAAATAAAAGAAGCCTTCAAGCTCAACCATCCACAGAAAAGTTGTATTAAACATAATTTAAAACAGAACAACCCAAATATAAACACAAAACATATCTATCAACACAAAAGGTGTGGGCCTCACCCCACCACAATTAGAAGGTATTTGTCCTCAAATGTAAATAACAAAAATATCCAACAAGTCAATCAAAGAAAAACATAGAGGGAGTTATGGAGGGGATCCTGTTTATGCATTCTCTTTATCTGCTTGTGCATTGGTGTTTTCAGCACACAAATGATGCATCAGCTTGATGTTAAACAATAGCTCCCGAAGTGTTTCCATTCTGGTTTGCATAGTTTTCATTTGCCATAGTTTCTGCAGTGATGTTAGCCTCACCCATTCTATCCCCGTCATGAGCCACCGAAAATAAATCTATGGCTATGTAGAATCTGCGTCTCCACGGAGGAATGGTGGGATCAATATGAATCCTCCTTCTGGCCCTAGCTTCCTTGGTGTATTTCCTTTGTCTGGCTAGCTTTGCTTTCTTTTAATCTTCTTTAAACTCGCGTGCTCTTACGTTTCGGGGCGGTTCATTTCTCTGTGCGACCTTTGGTCTAGTCATTTCTGCAAAAACTTCGAATACAAGTTAGATAGTCATTTAAACAGGACAAATGAGGGTTCCAATTGCAGAATTGCTTCGCCATACTAGTTGGGAAAGTTCTTATCTAGCTAGGCTATTCGCTGAAAATGATGTACTAATAATATAAGGGCATAGACAAAAGGTGTACAAAAGGGTCGTTCGGCGAGTCACCGAGTGCGACTTGTGATTTAGACTGACCGCCTAAAGCCACAGATCAATCGATACTTATAGCATCCAGTCAAATGCGAAATGAGGACATTAGGCGAAATATCGAGCAATTCGGCGAGTTTTGTTCATTTCGCCGAACAACTAAACGTGTTTATTTTCAACCCATTTCTCTCAAATTTCACCCCGCAACCTAGATTATGCAATTTTAGGCTTAAATAACACAATTTCAACGAAGATCCATAGAAATTTCAAATTTTCCCCTGCGTAAAAATCCAACTCAAAGCACAGTTGAATGGGAGTCCCTCAAATCACGTGACGGCTGCGGAATCATAATAAAGAATACATGCAATCCCAGTAACTCAGAGACTCAGTAGTGATTTTATACTTTCAATCATTATGCAAATGAGTACAATTTTTTATAAAATAATTGAGGGGTTCGATTACCAACCTTTGGTGCTGAATTATATTGTACTGACGTGCTAGGCAACAATGCGTTCCAAATCCGCGCACCATTCAACTAACTAAAATAGTCCGAAAGTGCAAGAAGTAATAAAACTAGAGTTCCGGTGTGAGTTTGGGGAAGTGAAAAAGTGATGGAAAGAGAATGCAGTTTGAGCTTTTTACACCTTTTGCGGAATGACCATCCAGTTCTTGATCATTCAACGACATTAATTCCGATCGCAGACCCTCTTGGCGATTCACAGAGTGTTCAGTTGTCCCGCCGAATCTTACAGATCCAAACCTAAACTGGGTTGGATCAAACGACGGAGTGCGTCGGGGTCGCTGAACCATTTGGTGATTAACAAAATGAATCTTTCATTCACCAATCTGCGCTTCTCATTCAACCTCCACGCTTTCACCTACGCCATCAACACACCATTATTTTATCAAAATAATACAAAGCAATAAAGGGCTTTGGGTTGCCTCCCAAACAACGCCTTAGTTAACGTCGTGGCACGATGTAAGTCCAACTTCAAACCTCATTCTTGGGGTTAGCCATAGTATCACTAGGCAAACCCCCTTGTTGTCTCGAATTGAGATGAGACAAGATATGACCCATTTGGGTCTCTAACTGGTTGATTGAAACTGAATGAGAGGTGATAGTCTGGCTAAGGGTAGACACGTCTTCTTTCATGCCTTTCAGCAATTTGTCTGACCCTTAAACTTTGTTTATGATACGCGAGAGCATATCCTCAGACCTACCACCTTCCGAATCCTTGGGCTTCTGACGCTCGTGGGGAGGCACATATCTATCCTTCTCCCCATCCTTCCAATTTAGATTACGGTCCCTCTATTCGCGATCTCGATCCTTCCAGTCATCATCTCTAACCCATCTTTGGTTACCACCCTGCCTTGGGTAGTTTGAACGATATCCCCCGCCTTGGTTAGCTAGAAAATTTACTTCCTTGTCATACATGGCTTCAAACTTCATTTCCTCAAGATTCGCATACTCGACTCCCACAACATTGACACCACGGGCACCAGCACCCATGACACTTTTGGATAAAATGTCAAGCTGCGTCATGATCTTGGCCATGTTTTGGCCTCTCTCATTGTCTTTTTCAACCTGCTCCTTAGATAGCTGAAATGTGACCGGTGAGACCTGGTCTTCGCGGGTGTACCATGCCCTGTTGATGGTTGTCATGCCATCGAGAAGTTGAGCTACTACTACATATGGTTGATGCATTAATCCTCCGGGAGAGAGTTGGTCAGCTACACCTTTGTTTACCGAGTCTAGACTCCGGTAGAAGTATTAAAGGAGCACATTATTAGGTAGACCATGGGTTGGGCATTGTAGCACCAGTTTTTTATATCGGAGCGCCAAGTTTCGTGTAGAGGTTCTCCATTCAGACGCTTGAAGCTTTGGATGCTATCCCGAATAGTCATCATCTTCGAGGGATGGAGTAATCACACATTAAATGCGGTAACCAACTCCTCCCACGAAGTGATTGAGTTACGTGGCAACTCAGCCAGCCACTTGCATCCCTCGCCCATCAATGAAAAAGGGAATAGCCTCAATCGAACTGATTCCTAAGAGATGTTTTTGAACAAGAATGGTCCACACACATCTATGAAGTCTCGAAGATGCTCATGTGGGTCCTCACAAACATCTACCGCGTTTCCCTCTACTGGAGGTAGATGGATAGCTCTAACACCTCTGATGAGATGTGGATCATTGATATTGGGCTCTTGGATATCGTTGAGGTTGCCGATGTCATCCTGCTGGCCTACCTGGCTACCGTTGCTACCATTAACACTCATTTTTTCTGAAATATTTACACAACAAACAAAACAATACTAAAAATTAGGTAAGTAGACTATCACTAAGAAGAATAAGAATTCTACTAATCTATAAATTTTCAAATAACACCACTCCTCGGCAGCGGCACCATTTTGATGTTTAAAGCGTAATCAACGACACAACCTACAATTCAAGTGTCTACGATCGTGCAATAGTATAATAACCCAACCAAGGGTTGGGATCGTCCCAAGAGAGTGGTTTTGAGAATTTATAGAAAAATAAAATTAAGTTCTAAATAGTCGTAGCTAAAGACATTAACGAGTAAAAACATAGTAAATAAAGGGGGTGACACAAAAGTGTCAAATATCAAATAGGGGTTTTGTCACAAGTAAACTAAAATTAGCAAAATCAACAAGAGAATATAAGCAATGAGAGGGGGATTCTTGGGATGTGATCAGAATACGGGTTAATCTAAATTATTGGGTATATGCTTTCGATAGAAAAGTTATACAGTAATAGTGACTATGCTAAGCTTTATGCGGAAATAAGTTTTCTCTCGAGCAACTTACCCCATTTCAAATGGGTTCCTCTCGGACACCCACTTTCCGCATGAAGGCCAGTCTACTCCTTACCCCACTCACTCTCTCGAGCTGAATGTTAAGATATGGGACTAGGGCTCATCCTCTCGGGCTGAACCTCATGTCGACCCACTCATTAGGCCATCAATTTAGTGGTATTACTTTTACGACCTCTCTCTCTAGCAAGCCGAAAACACATAAATAAACTTGTATTTGCAACTAAAAATTCATTAGATTCATACACAACCACTAAATGAAATCACAATTAAACTACAAATAAACTATTAGTAAGCAAGACCCAACAAATATCTTAACCCATATTGGCTAAATCACACCCCAAGAATTGGTTTTTTTAGCCACACATCAAGAGATAGAAATTTATACCTAAATGAGTTTGCATTCAAATGGGTATGAAGATTTAAGTCTTGTTACAGGACAAGAATGAAGAATCCAAGTGACCCAACTCCACATCTTGAAGATGAAAACCCTCTTCTCCTCCAAGTCTTCAAAACCCTCTCACTTAGAGCAAAAAGTACTATTATATATGGAAATTATAATAATTGTTCGACTCTCCTTAAAAATTAATAAAGAGTTTAGTATTTATAGACTTCAAAAAATAGTGCTAATGGATTGCTCGACGAGGTTAGTCGAAATCGCCGATTAACTCGTCGATTCACCCTTTGGTGAGTTCATCGCCGTCTTGCAACAACCTTCAGCATCGTTGTGCTCTGTGTTATTGGGCGACATACTACTGCTTCACGGAACTGCTCGGCGATGCGCCGATTGCTTCCTTTTCAGCCGACTTGATCCTTTCCTTCAGGCCTCAGCACACTGGAACAAAGGGCGGAGAGCATCCCTTCGGCGAATCGCGAAGCGTGCTTGGCGATGCTCAAGCTTCAGCTTCTTCGTTCTTTTCAGCCTTTTTGTTCCTTTTTGCGCCTAAGTGTCCATGCTTCCACTAAAACTTCAAATACCTGAAACTTAAGTGCTATCATCAGATATTTAGAATAAATAAGCATTTGAGGATAGTATTTCTATTAAAATAAAGCCCTAAATGAGTCCAATTTGTGGACTCATCATTAACCAAGTTTGGTCTTATCAACAAAGCTTCACTAACTTCAAACCATCCAGAAGGAGATCTAAATCTTCTCCTATAAAGAGCCTCACAATGAGCCATTTGGATGCTAGAGTGATAACTATTGTTGTAAGCAAATTCAATGAGAGGTAAGTGATCATCCCAATTACCCTTGAAATCAATCACACACGCCTTCAACATATCCTCTAAAGGCTAAATTGTACGCTTTTCTTGACCATCAGTCTGAGGATGAAAAGCAGTACAAAAATTTACCTTTGAACCCAAACCTTTCTAGAAAGACTTCAAAAACTGTGCAGTGAATTGCACACCTCTATCTCAAATTGTGGACACCAGAACTACATGACGTCTGACTACCTCTTGAATATACAACCTGGCATAATCTTCTATTGAATATGTAATCTTTACAGGCAAGAAGTGGGCTGTTTTAATCATCCAATCTACAATAACCGAAATCAAATCATGTTGCTTGTGAGACCACATTAAAACCTGTAATAAAATCCATGTTGATCATCTCTAACTTCCATTCCGAAAGGTCTATGTTCTGAGCAATACCACTGGGCCTTTGGTGCTCTACCTTGACTTGTTGGCAATTCCGGTACTTAGCAACAAACTTTGCAATGCACCTCTTCATACTACTCCACAATAGACTTCTCTCAAGTTGTGGTACATCTTTGTGGAAGCAGGATGGATAGAGTATCTTGAGATATGAGCTTCTTCCATGATTCTGTAACACCTGGGATTTGACAAAGGACAATATTTAAATTTTTGAATATATGCGGTTCCATCCGACGGAGGCCAATCACGACTCGTGGATTTGACCAACGTACCATCATTTGGTCTACGGTCCATGGTTGAGGGTCTGTGGATCAGCGGCCTCAAATCCACTTTCTCACGATGGACCAACAGGACGAACCGTTGGTCATACAACAGTTCTTGGGTCAGCAGTATTTTTTAAGGGTAGTTGAGTCTTTTCCTAATTAGTCTAGCCTAATACTATGTCATTTTTTCTTGGCCTAGAACCCCTATATAAGTGTTTTAACTTTAGAATTCCCTATTGAAGGCCATTCTCTCAAATTCACCAAAAGAAGAACAACTTTTTTTCCCTAAATATTTCTCTCTAGAAAACTTGAAGAAGAAGAGTCCAAGCGAGGGTTTGCAAGTCAAGTCTCCTATTCCTCCAATGAAGTTAAGAAATTGGCATTGAGGTATGCTAGTTATCATCGATTGATTCCTTCCATTCATGGATTTCCCAAATTCTCCTATTTTCATAGCTAGAATTCCCCATTTGAGTTATGATTTTCTTCTATGATATGGGTTCTCCTAATTGTTGATCTAAGTGATTGATTTATGATCTATGATACTTGAATTGAGTAAATCTCGTGTTTTTATAATGATCCCACATGAACCTATGTAATCCTCAGGTTTTCCAATTATGAGCATATCATGTGGGTCTTGGATTATGTAAGAAGATTGTACGAAATCAATCATGAATTGATAGAATTACATGAATTTATGATGAATTTAAATGAACCCATGCCTAACCCATGTCTTTTAGATTTTAATGATTGAAAGGGAGTTTTGAACCTTAAAAGGTGAATTATGGAATTATGTATATCTTATGAAATCTATGTAAATGTTCTAAGGATGCTTTGAGATTGAATATCAATGATGTTTCTATTGTTGTGTTTTTGAAAGGATTTCTCATATACACATGTAAGCATGAATTGTGAAAGGTTTTCTCATATAATAAGGGTTCATAGGGTTGAAAGGCTTTCTCAGCTAAAATGAAGCAATGCTAAGAAGCTATGCTAATGATCAGACAAGAGGCGATTACCCATGCTCTCTAATTAAATGACAAGAGGTGATTACCCATGTCACATGATGTAAGGACAAGAGGCGATTACCCATGTTCCTTCACGAGCTAAAATGAATATGACTAAGATGTATTTTGTGGAAGTTAAGCTTAGAACCGAGTGGACAAGTTACAATTACCCGTGTGCCATAATTATGTGCCACATAGGATTTTCTAGTTAGACACTAGCTAGTTGATCCATAATAGCTAGAAGTTCATGGTCCTTACCATGGCAAGCATGACACCCCTTTTTCGGTGTGGGGTAGACACTTGATTCTATATTGCTAACTCACATGGTCTTATATGTCAATTAAGGCTACTTCCCACAATCAAGTAATGTTATGATGAACCAAGGTTACTTCAAGAAGTATCATAAGTATGTTTCAAAATAATATTCATTTGCATTTATCATGTTTTATGGCTTATGCTTTTTTACTCTCAAGTTTCATAGTTTAGCTTGATCATTGCATGTTCATAAAAATGTCCTACTTTAGCATGACCTAAATGTTTATATGCATGACTTTCATACTCGGTACATTGTTTTAGACTAACGCATATTCTTGCCTGCATTTCCCCAAATGTAGGGTCTGACAGTCCAGGTTCTCAGTTTCGTGGTTAGAGGTTGACTTGAGAGATTCCGAGCTTTGGTGAGTCCTAATGCTTTGGGGGATAGATTTTCATTATTCCAGTCTTCTTTCATATTTTATGTTTTGAGCTATTCCCAATTTCATTCTATTGTACTAGATGGCTATTGAGACAAACTTTATAGACTTTTTCTATACTTTTATAAAAACTTTTGGCATTTGAAATGTATTTCCTCTATCTCTTTGTTTTATGTCTTATGTTATGAATGCTAAGTGGCTTGTGTGGGGCTTCTCGGGGTTCTATACGCCATGTAACATCTAGGTGTACCCCTGGGTCGTGACAAACTTGGTAATTAGAGCACAAGCTTTAGAATTATCATAGGATGTCTCATAAGCCACGTCGAGTAGATTCTTGTTCATGAGTGTGATGCGCGCCACATTTATGAATGAGAGGCTACACGAAATTTAGGGAACTCCACTTATTTCACCACTCTAAAGTCGTGCAATAGAGTTTAATTCTATGAGGTCTCTCTCTTAATCCTTATCTGGTGCTCTACAAGCTATGGCTACTCGAAGAGCTTATGCTAGAAAAAATATGAGGGATAATGCATAATAAGAAGCTCCATGTAACACCCCATATCAAAAAAAGGGAAATGAACAAAATTTTGGAAAGTTTCAGTTGCAACCCACGGCCCGTGGACAGACCGTAGCTGTTGTCCATGGATTAGACTGCCTAGTATTGGTCTAGAGGCCCACGACTATGGCCAGACCTATGGACCAAGGTCTGTGGTAAGGGTCTATGGTTCGAGACCCAAATTTCATGTTTCTGATAGCCAACGACGGTCTACCAGGATGGACCATGGGTCAGACCATGGCCCATGGACTGGGATCTGTGGTTGGTGAGTTGGTGGACAGTTGATAATTATTTCAAGGGAAGTTGGGTCTTTTCCTAATTAATTAATTCCTATACTACGTCGTTTTACCGTTCACTAAGACCCCTATATAAGATTTTTACCCCCAAATTTCCCAATAGAAATCATTCTTTCTAAACTCACTAAGAAGAAGAGCTCTCAAATAATTCTCTCTCTAGAAACTTGAAAAGGAAAAAGAAGGATTCATATATGGTTTCAAGCAACTGTTTCAATTTCTCCATTGAAGGTTAGCATTTGGATTCAAGGTATGATAGTTTTCATCCATGGATACCTTTTTGTTCATGGAGTTCCTAAATCCTCTATTTCTAAAGGTAGAATTCCCCAATTAAGTTAGGGTTTTCTTCAATTACCATGGGTTCTTTTCATTATTGAATGATTGACTTAAGATCTCTTATGCATGTATTGATGAATACTGTGATTTTATGATGATTTCCCCATGATCCTATGTAATCCCTTTGTTTTCAAGTTATGAACCATATGATGTGGGATTTTGATTTTCAAGGAAGAGTTTTTATGAAATTAAGCATGTATTTCAAGCTTTATATGTATTGATGATGAAATCTATATCTAACACATGTTTTCTAAGCATTGTTGATTTAAAGTGGATTATTGACTTATGCATTGTTTTATGACATCCATTTAAATGTTTATTTTACGGGTGCTTTGAGAGTAAAGTACCAATGATGATGTTGTGTTGTGAAAGGATATTCTCATAAACACAAAATAGCATGATGTGAAAGGTTTTCTCACATAGAAATGATTCTTAGGTTGAAAGGCTTTCTCACATAATTGAATCAAAGAGTAAGAGCTACCCTACTGAACTAGCTTTGTTTGGTTGTCCAAGGGCACCATTCCATGATTCAAGAAGTCAAGTAAGAAGTGACTATTCCATGGGATTTATGCTTAGCAGCGAGTGGATATGATGATGAGATGAAAACTCTCACATTAGTAGAGGTCGAGTTTCTAGAAGCAATCTCATGAGATGGATGCTCCCCCGTTAGTAGAGTCTGGGTTTCTAGTAGTAATCTCCTTATGTCATAATTAGGTGCCACCATAGGATGTTGTCTTAGATAGACATTAACTAGTGGATCCACAATAGCTAGAAGTTAATGGTCTTACGTTGGCAAGTAGGACACATATTTTCACTGTGGGGTAGACACCCGATTCAATGTTTATAGCTCACATAGTCTTACATTTCGGTTAAGGCTAATTCCCCACAAGTAATAATGAACTAAGGTTATTTCAAGAAGTATCATATATGAGTTCAAATGTTTTAAAGATGAAGTTATCTTGCATGGACCATAATTTATGACTTATGTTTTATAACTCTTTTATATTATGTTTTAGCATGGTCAATTGCATGTCATGAAATGAAATGTCCCTTTTTAGCATTATTTTAATATTTTATGCATGGCTATCATACTTGATACATTGTTTTGTACTAACACATAGTCTTGCATATATTTCCCCAAATGTAGGGTCCAATATTCATGGTGCTTAGTTTCATGGCTAGTGGGTGATTGATTGATTCCTGAGCTTTGGTGAGTCCTCAAACTTCAAGGATGGATTTTATTGATTAACTTTCTTTCATGTATTTTTCTCTTTTGAACATGATGTATGGACTAGGCCTAATTTCATTCTATTGTATTAGATGGCTATGATGAGACAAGTATTTTGGGCTTTCGATTTGCTTTTGTAATATGATTTGTACTTGGACTATTTTTTTACTCTTATTGTTCTACTTTTTATGTTATGAGAGCTAAGTGGCTTATATAGATTCCTTCGGGGTTCTATACACCATGTTACATCTAAGGAGGGTACCCCTAAGTCGTGACAAACTTGGTAATCAGAGCACAAGGTTTAGAATGGTCCTAGGATATCTAATAAGCCACGTCCAGTAGAGTCTTGTTCATAAGTGTTAAACGTGCCACATTTAGGAATGATAGGCTGCAAAATGATTAGGAAACTTCACATCTTTCATTACTCTTAAGTCGTGCGATAGAGTTCAACTCTATATAGTCTCTCTCCTAATCCTTATCCTATGTTCTTCAGGATATGACTTCACAAAGAGCTTATACTAGAAGGAATTTGAGGGAGAATGCGGAACACGAAGCTCCTCTCTAAGCTCCTCAAGTTTCGGTCGATCCTTTGGCCGAGAAAGTGTCGAATGCGGAGTTTAGGGCTGATTTTCAAGTATTGGCTCAAGCCATGATGGCCCAAGCCAATAAGGAGGTAGGGGTTCCCGTGAACCCAAATGTGGGTACAGTGGCTTCAAGAGTGAGGGACTTCACAAGGATGAATTCTCCGAAGTCTCATGGTGCTAAAGTTGAGGAAGATTCTCAAGAGTTTATTGATGAGGTCTATAAGGTTTTGATGATCATGGGATTTACGCCGGTGGAAAAGGTGGAGTTGGCAACTTATCAACTAATGGGTATGGCTTAAATATGGTATAACCAATGGAAGGAAAAAAGACCGGAAGATGCGGGTCCTCTTGATTGGGAGAAGTTTAAGGCCACTTTTATTGATATGCTCTTTCCCCTTGAGATGAGGGAGGCTAAGGTGCTTGAGTTCATTAAACTTCGACAAGGAAGTATGAGTGTTAGGGAATATGCTCTAAAGTTCAGTTGATTGTCTAAGTATGCTCTATTAATGGTTGCCGATTCAAGGGCTAGGATGAGTAAGTTTGTTTCAGGTGTGTCCGAAATGGTGGTTAAGGAGTGCCGAACTGCTATGCCCATTAATAACATGGACATGTCTCATCTGGTGGTACATGTGCAATAAATTGAGGAGGAGAAACTTAAGGAAAGGTTTAGAAATGTAAAAAGGGTTAAAACCGGTGATGGTAATTTCTCTAATGCATGATCCAATGGACAAGGTCGTCCTAGATTCCTACAAAAGTTTTCCATTCAAGGTTCCTTCAATGCTCCTCCTATGTTCAACCAAGATACGGTGTCTAACCCTAAGCCTCAAGGAGGTAATGGTAGTTGATCTTCATTGCCTAATTGTACTAAGTGTCGAAAAAAGCATGATGGTAAGTGCCTAGCCGGCACGGATGGTTTCTTTGGTTGTGGTAAGAGTGGTCACAAAAAGAGGGATTGCCCAATTATTTTGGCTAAAGGAAGAGAGGGCAAGAAAGTTACTACTAGTGGTGCAGGATCTAATGCTCCTAAGCAAAACTATTTTTATGCACTTAAGACACATAGTGAACAAAAGGGTTCTCCCGATGTGGTTACCAATATATAGAATGCTTTTCCACTTGATGTTTATGCTTTACTTGATCTCGGTGCTACATTGTCTTTTGTGATGCCATATGTGGCTATGAGATTTGATGTTGTTCAAGATGTGTTGCTTGAACATTTTGTTTCTCTACTCCTGTCGGTGATTTTATTGTGGCTAAGAGGGTCTATAGAAAGTGTCTCGCTTCCTTGTCCCATAGAGTTAATCTTTTTGACTTGGTAGAGCTTGATATATTAGAATTTGATGTGATTCCTTTTATGGATTGGTTGAACTCATTTTATGCTTCTATCGATTGTAGAACTCGTGTAGTCAAGTTTTAGGTCCCAAATGAGGCTATCCTAGAGTAGAAAGGGGGAAATTCTATGCCTAAGGGTTAGTTTGTTTCTTATCTGAAATCTAGAAAGTTGATTTCTAAAAGTTGCTTTTACCATCTAGTAAGAGTGAGGGTGTAGATTTCGAAACCCCTTCTCTCGAATAGGTGCATGTTGTAATAAAGTTTCCGGAAGTGTTCCTAGATGAGTTACCCATTATATTTCTCTAGAGCGGGAAATATACTTCGGAATTGACCTTCTCCCAGATACGCAACATATCTCTATTCCTCTTTACCATATGGCTCCGGCAGAACTTAAAGAGTTCAAAGAATAGTTGAAACACTTATTGGATAAGGGCTTCATCCCACCGAGTATCTCCCTATGGGGTGCTCCAGTTCTGTTTGTTAGAAAGAATGACAGTTCTCTTCGAATGTGTATCGACTATCGTCAGTTAAACAAGGTTACTATTAAGAATAAGTATCCTATTCCGAGGATAGATGATTTGTTTAACCAACTTCAAGGGGCAAGTTATTTCTCTAAGATTGATCTTCGATAAGGTTATCATAAATTGAAGGTGAGAGAAAATGACATTCCGAAGATGTCTTTTCGAACTCGGTATTGTCATTATGAGTTTTTGGTTATGTCTTTTGAGTTGACTAATGCTCCGACGACGTTTGTGGATTTGATAAATAGGGTGTTTAGACAATAGCTTGACATGTTTGTGAATGTGTTCAATGATGGTATTTTGATCTACTCAAGGAGTGAGGATGAACATATTTATCATTTGAGGATCATATTGCAAGTTCTTAAGGACCAACAACTTTTTGTAAAGTTTAGCAAATGTGAATTTTGGTTAAGGTCCATAGCTTTCCTTGGACATATTGTTTCGAGTAAGAGTATTGAGGTATATGCTAAGAATAGAGATGCGGTAAAGATTTGGCCTAGACCTCTAACTCCCTCGGATATTACAAATTTCTTGGGTTTAGTCGGTTATTATAGAAGGTTTGTTGAGGGCTTCTCTTTAATTGCCTCTCCTTTGATGCCCTTGACTCAAAAGAAGGCTAAGTTCATATGGTCCGAAGCCCGTGAGAAGATTTTTCAATAGTTGAAAGATAGAGTTACTTCTGCTTCGATTTTGACCTTACTGGAAGGGACGGATGGTTTTGTGGCCTATTGTGATGCCTCGAGAATTGATCTAGAATGTGTGCTTATGCAAAATGGGAAATTTATTGCCTATGCCTCAAGGAAACATAAAATCCATGAAAAGAATTATGCTCCTCATGACCTTGAGTTATGGGGCGGTTTGTTTTTGGCTTAAGGATTTGGAGTCACTGTTTGTATGGAGTGCATGTAGATATGTTTACCGTTGGTGAAGTACCCTAATAGGTCCCGAATTGGTACAAGAAGCAATGGAGAAAGTTAAACTTAAAAGGGAAAGGTTGAAAACGGCCCAAAGTCGGTAAATGTCCTATCCCGATGTGAGGAGGAGGGATCTAGAGTTTTAGGTCGACAATTGGGTTTACTTGAAAATCTTATCTATGAAGGGTGTGATGGGTTTAGTAAGCAGGGGAAGCTTAGTCCCCGGTTTGTAGGCCCATATCAGTTTTTGAGACGCGTTGGTAAGGTTGCTTATGAGTTAGAGTTGCCAAATGAGTTGGAAATATTACATCACGTATTCCATGTCTCTATGCTTAAGAAATGTGTTGGAGATCAAAAAATCCATAGTTACGTTAGAAGGTTTGGGAGTTGATTGAAGTCTTTCTTATGAGGATGTTCTGGTAGAGATTCTAGACCGGCATGTCAAGAAGTTCAGAAATAAGGAAATATCTTCCATGAAGGTTTTGTGGAGGAATAAGTTAGTCTAGGGTACTACTTGGGAGGTCGAGGCCGATATGATGTCCCGATATCCTCAACTCTTTCCTTCTACTCCTATTCTAGATTGAGGTAATGAGTTCCTCTTGGTTTGTCCTTGTTTTGGAATTCTTGTCTTTTTATGTGTTTCCATAGTTTCTTTATGTGAGACATGCTCATGAAAACTTGTGTTTTGAAAGAAACTTAGTTTACATGATTGATTTTTGCCATGTTGGTTTTGCATTGAGTATGAGTTGCATATAGACTTCATGACATGAATTGATGAAAATGCTTTAGTAATGATTTTTGAGATCGAATTGCATATAAGATCCATGAGATTGTGTTGAGCATGCTTTTAGCTTGGAGAAGGTAGTTACTCCTTGAACATGAGAAATTTTGAAAATTCATGCATATTGGGTCTGTAGATGAAGTTTCTACTTCCTTATGATGCATTTGAGTATGTTGATCTTGGAGTTGATGTTTCCTCCTTATTTATGCGCATTGCATGTATAATGCACTGATAAAATTAGATTCACCCCTCTTATGATGTTTTGAGAACGTCCTAGTTTGGAGTCGATAGTTCCTTCTTAGTTGTATGAATTGCATCATATGTTGGGTTGCTTAGTTCCTCTCCTACTCTTTCAGAACCAATTTAAATCTCATTTGAAGATGAATGGTCCTAATGGGGAGATATTGTAACACCTCGTATCCGAAAAAGGGAAATGAAACAAATTTTGGAAAGTTGCAGGTGCAACCCACAACAGCCACCCATGGCCCGTGGAAGGGACAATGGACCGTAGGTGTGGTATGTGGATTGGCCTACCTAGCAGTGATCTAGAAGCCCAAGACTATGACCAGACCTACGGACCGTCTGTCAGACTGTGGTCAAGGTCTGTGGCCAGAGTCCGTGGTTCGAGGCCAAAATTTCATGTATCTGATGGCCAACGACGGTCCACCAGGACCGACCGTGGGTCAGACCATGACCTGTCGACTGGGGTCTGTGGTTGGTGAGTCGCTGAACAGCTTACAGTTATTTCAAGGGAGGTTGGGTATTTTCCTAATTAATTAATTCCTATACTACGTGGTTTTACCCTTCACTAAGACCCGTATACAAGAGGCTTCTATTAGTAGTAAAAAAATAGGTTAGGCTCAATTGGTGCCAACATGGATTCACACCCTCACAAGGTAGTAACAAATTGTGATGTTCATTGGAAGGCTCACATCCAAATGCAGGTAGTCAACAAAAGATTCAAAGGGACCATTCAAAAGTGTAACCACATAAATTTCATTCTCCCAACACCGACAGTACGCATCATGCTCATCATGAGTACTATTTAAGACATCAATATTGGACAAAATCAATTCTCAAATTATATCAACGAAAACCTTAAGCATTTCATGATTTTTTAAACTCGTGTAGGGGGTGTATTCATCCAGAGAGAACAAATAATGAAGTAAAGAGGGACACTTTTTCAAAAAGGAAACATTCTA
>JAJOOE010000402.1:0-84625 GCA_036250405.1 Solanum raphanifolium | reverse complement strand
TAATAGTAATCATTTCCTAGTTGTTTACATGCAAAGTTGGTAAGATAGGTATCCCTAGGTGATTGGTCCTCCAAATAGGGAATTTCACTACGCACATTAGTCTAGCTACGAGTGTATATTTTACTAACCCTTACATTTACCTCAGATTAGATATCACATCAATGTATGGCTTAGTTTTCACCCTCGCACCAATTGACATTAGACTATTAGATACCATCCACTAAATCTCTGTTGTTAATTCTTTTCTCATTAACTACCTCCTTGGTCCGACAAGTAGCAACGAGGCGAGTTCTAACGTTAGCCACCGTTAAAAAGACTTCTAAGCGAAAGAATTACCAATACATGCATAAACACTATTCAAGAATTACTTAATTATTATTCATACGTTGTTAATTGCTCATTGTTCCCACAATCCTAGTTGTGGATTTAGCTACTAATGCTGGAAAGAACACAATTCATGTTTTGATAAAGAGAATTCATGAACTTACGATTAGAGTAGAAGAAACCCAAAATCTCCAATTGAATTTCAAAGTCAAAATCTTGTAAAACGAAATCCGGAAATCAAATTGCTAAAGTTGCAAGTTAATTCCACAAAATACCAAGAACTAAAAGTAAATAATAATGCCTAACCCCCAAAAATGAGGTTTACATACCCTATTTGTAGAAAAACATGCCCTAAACAAAAAGGAAACAAAATAAAGAAATAAACTTCTGGATCGCGGCATCAATCGATGACTCGACCAACGGACCGTGGGTCGACCTACGGTCTATACGTCCCCTTCCATTGGTCAACACTTAGAACTTTTTAGTAGTTCCTGAAACCTTCACTCTCAGATCATCAACGACGGACGTGCCGGATGTACTGCAGGTCGATCTACGGTCCGTGGGTTCTCTTCCGTGGCTCCACACTTTGGATTTTTCATCAGGTACTGTAACTTCAACTCTCTGAACCCATTCGATGGAGATGTAGGACGGCCCGTGGGTCGACCTATAGTTCGTTAATCACTTTGTAGTTACACACTTGGTCAAAATTCCCTGATGATCCATCCATGCCTACCCATCGACGGACCGTCAAAGGACCTACAGTCGTGGGTCACATCCGTGGGTGGCTCCTTATGATACTTTCAGTTGTCATCTCACTCAACCGCATCCATGCCCGTTTCCTGCAAACATAACACATAAAACATATTTTCTAATACAAAATGGCCCTAGACACACACAATTCTTAAGTGAAATGTATCAAAAATACCGTAAACTCACGGTATATCAACACCCTCAACTCTAAACGACACTTGTGTAGAACCAGATATACAAAATCAAGCAATCACATGGCCTTTCAATCCATCCTATTTCCTTAGTGCAAATCTCTTCATTTAGGCTCAACAAGCTAACTCATACGGATCAAAACACGACATAGATAGACCAACAGACATCACAACATACACCTTTTACAATCAACAAGGTATCAAATTCTCCAACAATGTTACTAGTGCCCTCACTTCAAAAAAATCCTTTTTCATACACAATAGATATGCGCCTTTCAAGTTTTTTTTAGGATTCATTCAACACTCATGCTCAGAATTGACTTCAAGTACAGTTAGTTCTCAATATCATAGGCTTTCCCTTATTTTCACTACTTAGTCTTTCCAAACTAGTTTCTTGGATCACTATAGGACTTTATTTTCTTGTAACGTAGGCTCAGGGTTAGGTGTGGTACATTTGGGTACTTTTTAGTGACTTTCTGCCATCCTTGACATTACATTGGCTTTTTACCTCTTTTCTCAACCTATGTTTGACATCCTTTCATTTTACTTTCTTTCCCTTGACTCTTTTCAACACAGATGTGACTTTTGACTTTGTGGCTCTTATTTTTCACTTTCTTCTTTTTCTTTTACTTTATTTTTCTTTATTTTTTTCAGCACTTTTGTTATTCATCTTTTGCTTCTTTTGCACAAAGTCACATCTTTTTCTTTTTTGTGTCTCTCTTCAACACAAAACTCTTTTTATACCCTTTTTCTTTCGATTTCCTTTTTCACAGCCACCCTCAATTTATGTGTTTAGCATGAGTTGAGGTGCACAATATCCGATGTCGGATCAGGGCCAAGATCAAGGGAACTTTTGAATTAGCCACCCTTAACTTAGGCTTTTGGCCTAAGTCAAGGTGCACATGTCCAAGGAGGGACCGGGGACAAAATAATTATTTTAGGGAAGGTGAGTTAGGTGAATTGAAGGAAGTGGTCTATCTTAGGCTCAAACATTTGGATCAAAGGGAACATTGATTTCATTTGGTTGGATCATTTTAGGCTTTAGTGGACTAATTTGAACAAGGGCTTATGATCACTTCCCAACTTCTAGCCTAGATTATCTTAGCAGGACCAACGGGGAAAGTTCTAGATTGTCACACACTATATGAACATTTAAGCTTTCCTCACACACACTTGGCACATTGTTTCTTAATCAGATTATTCGATTACCCAGTTCAATCGTTAACTCAAATCATGAGGTCAAATCGATTCCTTATCATGTCACATCGAGATCCAGCACATTCAACTTATCAAGCCTAAAGATCTAGCACATTTCATACTTTTTTGGACAAGGATCATTTTTCTCATGCTTTTTATGCCATCATGCTTTCGTTTTTCTACTTACTCCTACATATACATTCCTAAACATGTCGGTTCAACAGAAATTAAAACAGTCACTTGGGGAAAAAGAACACAGGCAAGAAAACCCCAAGAGAGGATTATGAGTTGGGTTACTCAAACTTCACCCTATCACTCACAATCCATTTACCCCTCCCCCAACAAAATAAGGTCCAATTGCCCTCAATGCACAGAGAGCAAAAAAATAAAGCATAGAGTGAAGGTGAAGCAAACCTGTGGCGCAAATGCGACTAAGACCTCTCAAGAAACAGGTGGGTTCGGTTTCCCGGAGTCCATTGGATTAACACTTGGAACGTCCTCAGTAAGGCTCCCATCTACTATCCCAGAACTCTCAGTAGTGCTCACATCAACTCTCCCAGCGCTCTCAGTAGTGCTCACACCGCTGGATAGGACAACTCATATCTCTCTGGCCCACAACTGTCTCATCTCCTCATCTAGTAGCGACGCCCTCGTGGCCTCGTCCAACTGCTGGCACTCTTTCTTCTTTAATCTCTGGGCCTCAGCATCATCAGAAGTATAACCAGAGCGGGGACGCTTCCCAGCAGCACGAGAAGAATTGGGTGGCGGCATAACATTGCCGAATAGGATAGTCATCACCACCTCATCAACCGGTGTCGTAGGGGCAGACTCTGGCTCAGTCTTTAGGGGAGCTAGGAATGCAACAATATCAGCATGCAGGCTAGCCAAATCCTACTGGAAGGTGAACACATCAACGGTCGAGGCTGGCCTCTCCAACACGCACAACTCAAAGGCATCCAGGCGTTTATGAACAACCTAAACCTTTTGCTCTATCATCTGTTCCATCCTCGCCTCAGACTCTTTTATGGACTGTTGCATCCATGGCTTCATATGCTGAAGCAAGGTGGCCATCTGCGTCTCTAGCTTCTGGACTCAGGCTAGAGGGATGGTGGTGGAACCTGAAGAATGAGTGGCTCTGGATGAGCTAAAGGCCTGACTGGCGGCTGGAGACGGAGGAGCCTAGGCATCCGTTGTAGTGGCTGGAGAGGTAGTGTCATCAGCCTGCATCTGCTCCATATTTGCTACAAGGTCATCTCCGAACGGTGGCACCTCAACCTGTGGCTCCCTGTGAGATGAAGCTACATTGGCCTCATCTCGAATAAGGCCGATATCCAGAGTCTAGGTTTCCTGAAGCAACCAGTCACAATGCCATACTACTACAGATGCATCCCTGCATAATTGGAAGATGAGGCACGGGAAGGTCAAGGTGATGGTGGCTTTGAAGGCCCTCTCATGGATCTCCGCAATCAATATGTGGGCAAAGTCTATCTCAAGCCGCTACCGTAGTTGCAACCATCACTGCTCGGTCCCATGTGACTACATTGTCCGCCTGAGTAAGGGACACACGATTTTGCACCAGCAGCCAGAAGATTTTAGCAGCAAAACTCAATGTCGTCTTCTTGATACCCAAGCTCGGATTCTGGACCCACTCGGCATACTCTCCGTTCGTAGAAATATGTCGGGCCAGCCATCTCACAAGGGACTCCCTCTGCTCGGCATTCCTCTGAAATGCCCCGCTCTGAATATTTCCCATCCAATAGTTAAACTCTATTGTATTGATATATATAATGTGATACGGGCCATAGATAAACCTGAGGAGGATGGTCTCAGAGATGTCAACAGTGCAACCCCATACTAGTGTGGCCTCAAGTGGATGCTCAGCTGCGGGCTTGGCCCATTTGTTGATGGAGTTTCTCACGGTAGTCGCATTGGAAGCATAGAACCCCTAGACTATCTACTCGCTATAGGACCCTGGGCTCTATGCCATCCACTCACACCTGTGCCTCCGAAAAAAATAGTGGATAATGGGAGCGTTGTGGAGGCTGCCTGTGAAAACTCGTCACTCCTCTGTGGCTAATCTGGCCATCTTATCATGCTTATTCAGCATGCAGGTATCTGTGTAAATCTGGTACTGGCCCTCGACACATTACTTGTTTGGCTCTGTAGAAACCGATGGAGCCTCAGAACGGGTGGGGTGGGGGGGTACTATGGTATATTATGTACTGTCAGACTCGTATGAAGAGGCGGTGCTGCCGCTGGGGCTGGAGCCGGATCCGAATCGAGAATGGGACTCTGAGCCGGCCTGTGATTCGATCGGTGTGCCCCCCTCTTCAGACTAGGGACAGTGACCACGTTGGAGCTCACCGATCGGGGTCATCTTTGTGTAGTGCATAGAGCAGTGGGGGAGGTCCTGGTGGGAGGTGCAATGTACTCCCCATCTATATCCTCATCGAGCATGCTGAAAGCGGAAGCAACAGATTTTGATTTGCCCTTGGCGGTGTAGGTCGGAACTTACTTCGGAGCCATAGTACCTTTGGAAGATTAGTTAGTACTTAGTACCAAAATAGTGCAATAATAACTACGGCTCGTGGGCCCCCCGATAGGTCAGAGTACACAAAATTGGGTCTCTGATGTGGGAACCATGGATGTACAGAACGGTCCGTCGATGGATTGACGGACCGTAGTCCACTCGGTGGTTCGACATTTAGTGAAAACTCTATGTGCTACTGACACACGGACTTGATCTGCAGTCCATAAGGTGACCTACGGTCCGTAGACGGGGTCTCGTGGGTTAGTTTTGTGCTAGGTTTCAGACATGACTCACATTTTTCTCATTATTTCATCAATCAATCATTCAACCTAGGTCTAATCATGCATTTCAACACAATATATGGTAGTTCTTCATCTTTAGGGTTCCGATTACACACAACTCAACTTTTTAACATACCGAAACTAGGAACCCTAAGTCAAAACTTCCAATTTAGACCATTTACTCTAATTTAATTGGTTTTAATTAACTACACACTCACATACCATCATACCAAGGGTTTTTCTAACTTATAATTCAACATCCGAACACGAAACTAACAACCCAAGGTCAAGTTTATTAATGTGATTTCAAATGAAACAATGAAGTAATTCAAAGTTTGAGAGAAATCTGGATACCTTACAAGTAATTAGCGATGATGAGTGTGTGTTGCAATGATATTCGTGACCCTTTGCTAGCCTTTCGACACCAAACCCGTACTTTGGAATCGTTGGGGAGGAAGAGTAGAAGTGGGGATTGATTTGGGAGAGAAAATGGGATTTATGGGATTTGGGGAATTGATGTGGGTATTGATATGGGAGTTATGAGAGTGATTTGGGGGATTTGGAAGGTTGAAAAATGGTTGGGGGGGGGGGGGATATGGACATGGGAAGTGTTTAAAAATGAAAGGTTTTATTTTATAAGGGGTCCGGGTCGAGTCAGGCAAACCCTAGTTTGGACCCACGAGACGCCATCTACGGTTCGTGGGTCGACCTACGGATCGTAGGTTTAGTCCGTAGGTGACTCTAATACTTAGAGAAATTTAGAGCACTTAACTAGGATCTACGGACGCCATTCACGGTCCGTGGATGGACCAACGGACCGTCGATGGGGTCCATAGACCACCGCACAACCTTATTTTGTAGATTTTGCTTTTTTGTCCCTGTACACGTAGCAACCATTAGGACTTTATTTTTACATTTTCTGGACACTTTTTAGACACGTACCCTACACTATATCTAGCCAATGCCAATACAAAAATAAAACACCTATCTAGAGAACTACAAAAATCAAAATAAACGAAGAAAACTCCTATATCGAAAAGAAAAACCTATAGTTGGCTATATTGTACATCTTTGGCTGCCTCTAAAGCAACGCTTGATTTAACGTCGCGGCACGACGCAGAAACCTTGATTACTCAGACTTCATTAAGATAGTAGGCCTCAATCACTTCTTGCACACTCTCTGATTTCCCCATGTAGACCTTTATCCTCTGCCCATTAACTTTGAACCTTGTTCCCTCTTTGTTCTCGAGTTCGACCGCTCCATGTGGGAATACTTGTGTGACCATAAATGGCCCGGTCCATTTGGACTTGAGCTTGCCAGGAGACAAGCGCAACCTTGAGTTGAATAGAAGCACCAGATCACCCACAACAAATTCACGCTTTTCAATCCTTTGATCATGATACTTCTTCATCTTCTCTTTGCACAAGGCTGAACTTTCATATGCTTTTAGGCAAAAATCATCAAGTTCATTCATGTCAGTCAATCTTCGGATCGATGTGGCACCCCAATCCAAATTCAACTTCGTTAGCGCCCATATGGCCTTGTGCTCTAGCTCTACCCGCAAATGGCATGACTTCCCATATACAAGATGGTAGGGGGACATACCTATGAGAGTCTTGAATGCGAAACGATAGGCCCATAGAGCATCATCAAGCCTTCTTGGCAATCGGTTATGTTGGCATTCATAGTCTTTGCAATGATTTGCTTTATCTATCTGTTAGACACTTCAAATTGCCCACTAGACTACAGATGGTAAGGGGTAGCTACATTGTGACGGACTCCATATTTTTCGAGCAGCTCTTTGAACAACTTACTACAAAAGTGGGAACTTCTATCACTGATAATCGCCCTTGGTGTACCAAATCTGGAGAAGATACTTTTTTTTTCAGGAATGCGGTGACACTCTTACCCTCATTGTTTAAAAGCGCAATTGCTTTCACCCATTTCGATATATAATCAACCGCAACAAGAATATACTTCATCCCATGTGAACTCACAAATGGACCCATGAAGTCAAGGCCCCAAACATCAAATAACTCAATCACCAATATCGGATTCATAGGTAGCTCTTGCTTCTTTGAAATTCTTCCTTCTCTTTGGCAACGGTCACCAGACTTGGCGAAATCATGAGCATCTTGGTGGATGGTAGGCCAGTAATACCCACACTACAAGATTTTATGCGAAGTCCGAATACCGCTATGATGCCCACCAACAGGCGATGAATGACATGCCCCTAGTATACTCATCATCTCTACTTCGGGAACACAACAACGAATAATCCCATCAGCACAGATACGAAACAAGTAAGGCTCATCCCAAAAGAACTTCTGCACATCATGCATAAACTTTTTCCTCTAGTGGAATGACAAATCCGATGAAACCAAACCACTTGCCAAGTAGTTAGCAAAATCTACGAACCAAGGAATAAGATCAAAAGAAGCAGCCAATACCTGTTCATCTGGGAATGCATCATTAATTTCAGCACCATCTCCTAACTTCAGCATAGCTTCCTCCTCTATTCTGGACAAATGATCGACAACTTGATTTTCTGTCCCCTTTCTATCTTTCAACTCAAAATCAAACTCTTACAGCAACAATACCTATCTAATCAACCTCGGTTTTGCATCATTTTTAGCCATCAGATACCTCAATGCAGAATGGTCAATATGCACTATGACCTTAGTACCAAGCAAGTAGGATCGAAATTTCTCGAATGTGAAAACCACAGCGAGAAGTTCATGATCAGTTACCATATAGTTCTTTTGAGACACATTCAGAGCTTTGCTGGCATAGTAAATCGGATGAAGAATCTTTTCTCGCTTCTGTCCCAATATCACACCAAGCGCCACTCCACTCGCTTCACACATCACTTCAAACGGTTTCCCTCAATTCGGTGAAATAATGATAGGTGCGGCAACTAACCTTGCTTTCAACTCTCTAATTCTCTCAGACAAGCATCATCGAAATCAAACGTACACTCTTTTTCGATCAATTTGCACAATGGGTGTGCAATTTTGTAGAAATCCTTGATAAACCTCCAATAAATGCCTGCATGCCCAAGAAAACTTCTAACATCTTTAACAAAGATAGGTGGTGGAAGCTTTTCTATTACCTCAACTTTAGCTCTATCAAGCTCAATACAGAAATCCGATGATCCAGAACTATCCCCTCTTTCACCATGAAGTGGCACTTTTCCCAATTAAGCACAAGATTGCACTCTTCACACCGTTTCAGTACCTCGTCCAAATGCATCAAACAACCATCAAACGAGTCACCTACCACAGATAAATCATCCATAAATACCTCAATAGTGTCCTCCACCATATCTGAAAAATATCGACATCATGCAACGCTGGAAGGTCATTGGAGCATTACACAACCCAAATGACATCCTTTTGAAGGTGAAAGTCCCATACAGACAAGTGAATGTGGTCTTCTCTTGGTCTTCTGGAGCAATGGATATCTGATTGTATCTCGAATACCCATTAAGAAAGCAATACCAACCCTTACCAGCAAGGCGATCCAGCATCTGATCCATGAACAGTATCGAGAAGTGATCATTTTCTGTCTAAGCATTCAATTTGTAGTAGTCCATGCATACTCTCCATCCGGTCACTGGCCGCATCGGAACAAGCTCATTTATCGCATTAGGAACCACAATAATCCCACCTTTATTAGGTACACACTGAACAGGGTAGACCCAACTACTATCTGTAATGGGTTATATGACTCCAGCATCCAACCATTTTATGGTTTCTTTTTTCACAATCTCTTGCATAGGTGGATTTAGTCTCCTTTGGTGCTCAATACTTGGCTTGTTGTCTGGCATGAGTTGGATTTTATGAGAACAAATGCCAAGAAAAATCCCAATAATGTCCGCAATAGTCCATCCAATAGCCCGCTTGAACCTCTTCAACATAGAAACCAATGCCTTTACTTTTACCTCATTCAAATCAGCCGCAATGATTACCGGTAAAGTGTCATCTCTTCCCAAGAATACATACCTCAAATGCGATAGTAGAACCTTGAGCTCCAATTTTGGAGCTTCTTCCACAGACGGTTTTGCGAGTGGAAAGTCGCGATTCTTCATATCTAGCTCTAATTTCTTTGGTTTGGAACGAAATTCGAACCTATCAAGTGCGACAACTAATTCTGCATAGTCTTCAATACCATCAACTTCAAAATTCATCATTACCACTGCCAGTGCATCACCACCCAACCTTTATTCAATAGACATATCAGAACATCGCTCCACGATATGATTCACCACTAATACTGACTTGAGATCGCTTTCCTATTTCATGGTTCCTACAGATATTGAAAGTTAGCTTTTCATTATTGAATCGAAACTTCATCTGCCATCTCTCTATATCGACCAAGGCGCACCAAATAGCAAGAAATAGTCTCCCTAAGATGATGGCGACCTCAAAATCAACCTCACAATCAAGTGTCACAAAATTCGCCGGAAAAATGAACGACTCCACTTTCACAAGGACATCTTGGAGAACACCAATGGGCTTCCTCATAGTTCCATCGACCATGAGTAGTCGCATCGTAGTCGGTTTTGGAGCCCCTAAACCCAACTGGCATCAGATTAATGTTAGCACCCAAATCACACAATGCCTTTGCAAAATGCAACAACCCAATGGTACAAAGAATAGTGAAAGCACCAGGATCCTCTTTGTTCTGCACAAGTGACCTAGTAGCAATAGCACTGCAATGTTGCAACCTCTCATCATTCTCAAAACTTACGGCCCTTTTTTTGGTCACCAAATCCTTCATAAACTTTGCATACCCAGGCATTTGCTCCAAAGCTTCTATCAACGGAACATTGATGGAAATCTGTTTCAACATAGTAATGAACCTACGATATTTTTCTTCTTTGGTCTTCTTCACCAATCTCTGTGGGAATGGCAGTGGAAGTCTAGGCATGGGAACAACTTTTTGGGTCACCTCCGCTTCCTTCTCTGTATCATTCTTAGACTCTCCAGTAACCTCGACCTCATCACCATCTCTTTCTACCACGATTTCAACCTCGGACAACATAGGGGGATCAATGGTTTGTTTACCTCCTTGAGTAATGACTTCCATACAATGACCATCATTCTTCGGATTCAGGATGGTGTTGGTAGGAAGTGTGCCAGGCTCACGTGGGCTCACTGTAGTGGACAACTGATTAAACTGTTGCTCAAGTTGCTTGATCGACACTGCATGGGCATCAACTTTTTGACCAATTCTAGCAAAGTAATTTCATATCTCTTTCACATTCTCATTAGTCACATCAAACCTCTTCATCATCTTTTGCATCATATCCTCAATGCGTGACATACTACCCCTAGCTTCTCTATTTCCACATTTCCAATTTGCAGGTGGAACATAAGGCCCAACTCTCTCATTTTTGTTGCCATAGTTGTTTCGGTTGTAGTTGTTATCGCGATTGTAGTTCCCATCCCAAACATAGTTTCTCTCTCGATTGTAGTTTCCATAGTTTCGACTTTGGTTTCCTTGACCTTGGCGCCAATTATTTGAGTTGGAACCTTGGGTGTTGGGTCGAAAACCCCCCATCTAATCATTCACCAAATACGCATCCTCCTCATAGTAGCATTCCTCAACTTGTGGTGGTGGATTTCTAGTTAGGTAATTTACCGCATTCACCTTCTCTGCACCTCCACTCACATGTTTCAATACAAACCCTAGTTTTGTCCTAATTTAAGTCATCTCCTTACGAATGTCATTACTAGATTGATCTGGTGCGGCTTGAACAACGAATGTGCTTCTTTCAGTATTAGCATTTCTAGTGCTCCATGCCTTATTATTTCGAAAATCTTCTCCAATGTATCAGTGATCTCCTCAAAAGTGCACTCACCATAGGATCCTCCAGCGATAGTATGTAGCACAACTTTTTCGTTGTCATCCTGCCCTCTATAGAAATACTCCTACAATGACTCGTAATCTATGCGGTGATTCGGAACACTTCTGATGAACGCAGTGAATATATCCCAAGAACTGCTCACAGACTCTCCAGGTAGTGCAACGAAATTATTCAATTTGTCCTTGTGATTAAACTTCTTAGACACTGGGAAATACTTTGTCATGAACACTCGATGCAATTGGTCCCATGTACGAATTGAATTATATGGTAGCTTAGAAAACCACATCGCAGCATCACTGGTCAATGATAGAGGGAAGACTCTCAACCCTATGACAGCCATATCCAACTCCGGTCGCCCCATACAAATTTTACAGACACTTCTCAATTTAGCCATATGACCATGCAGATCTTCCGAAGATAGCCCAAAGAACAACCCTCTCGCTGTAAGCATCTGCATAAGATTGCTGGTCACCAAAAGTGTATTCCCTGGAGGTAGAGGAGGAAGAACAATGGGCCCTTCTGATTCAACTGTATTGAAGTCAACCTTGTAGTTATCACGCAACCTTGGTTCTGGCAGATTCTGTACCCTCAATGCATCTCCTATAAGATTTCCACCGTGAACCTGAGCTTGCACATTAACAATCCAAGAGGCTGCAATTGTACTCCATCACCTAGATTCTCTTCGATTGGATTGAGTTAGACCCCTTGATTATTCATTTTTTCTCAAAGTTTTGCTCAACTCTGGATCGTAGGGGGTCAATGGTTTGCCTCGACTCCATGTCCTTGGCATACACTAGAGTAGAAACCCGTAGAAAACAAAAACAAAAGAAAACATAAAATCAGGAAATAATTGACTAAAGTTCAATAATGTAGTTAAACTTAATCCAAAGGCCTTATTCCCCGACAACGGCGCCAAAATTTTATACGCTCAAATTACACCTCTATTAAAGAAGTATAACCGTTCGTCGTCAAATAAAGAACTCAGCTTGTAGGTTGGGGTCGATCACACAAGGAATATGGTTCATACTTAAACTTAACTCACTATTATATCCATTTAGCCAATCTATTTCCGAAACAAGTAATTAAAGGGGGATTTTTGTAAGTAAATAACCAATTGTTGTTTAAGTAACAAGTGAGTAGGATTCAAACCTTAAGTTACCAATATGATAGAGAAAGTAGGGTTTATGTGTTCCCAATAAGCTCTTCACGCGGTAATCCTAATAATGGTAATCATTCCCAGTGTTTACATGCAAAGTTGGTAAGATAGGTATCCCTAGGTGATTGGTCCTCCAAATAGGGAATTTCACTATGCACCTTGATTCGGCTACGATTGTATACTTTACTAACCCTTACCTTTACCTCATATTAGACATCACATCAATGTATAGCTTAGTTTTCACTCTCACACCAATTGACATTAGACTATTAGATAGCATCCACTAAATCTATGTTGTTAATTCTTTTCTCATTAACTACCTCTTTGGTCCGGCAAGTAGCAACGATGTGAGTTCTAACGTTCGCCACCGTTAAAAAAACTTCTAAGAAAAAGAATTACCAATACATGCATAAACACTATTCAAGAATTACTTGTTTATTATTCATGCGTTGTTAATTGCTCATGGTTCCCACAACCCTAGTTGTGGATTTAGCTACTCGTGCTTGAAAGAACACAATTCATGTTTTGATGAAGAGAATTCATGAACTTACTATTAGAGTAGAAGAAACCCGAAATCTCCAATTGAATTTCAAAGTCAAAATCTTGTAAAACGAAATCTAGAAATCAAATTGCTAAAGTTGCAAGTTAATTCCACAAAATACCAAGAACTAAAAGTAAACAATAATGTCTAACCCCCAAAAATGAGGTTTACATACCCTATTTATAGAAAAACATGTTCTAAATAAAAATGAAACACAATAAGGAAATTAACATCTGGAATGCGGCATTAATTGACGACTCGACCTACGGACTGTGGGTCGACCTACGGTCCGTAGTCCCCCTTCCATTGGTCAACACTTAGAACTTTTCAGTAGGGCCTGGAACCTTCACTCTCAGATCATCAACGACGTACGTGAACGATGGACCGTAGGTTGACCTACGGTCCGTGGGTCCTCTTCCGTGGCTCCACACTTTGGATTTTTCATCAGGTACTGGAACTTCAACTCTCTCAACCCATTCGATGGATGTGCAGGACGGCCTGTGGGTCGAGCTATGGTCCGTCAATCACTTCGTAGTTCCACACTTGGTCAGAATTCCCTAATGATCCATCCCCGACTACCCATCGACGAACTGTCAAAGGACCTACGATTCGTGCGTCACGTCCGTGGGTGACTCCTTCTGCATACTTTAAGTTGTCATCTCACTCAACTGCGTCCAAGCCAATTTTTTGCAAACATAACATATAAAACATTATTTCTAATACAAAATGGCCCTAGACACACACAATCCTTAAGTGAAATGTATCAAAAATATCGTAAACTCATAGTATATCAGGCGTGGACCCACCCACGGGGCGTAGGTCCTATTGCGGTCACTATTTTTGGGCAGCTTCTTAGGGTCCTCCTCAAGGGCCCATGGTTGGTCCTTGAAGGGTGATACCTTGGCGTTCTAACATGATGACCGCTATTTTAAGTACGGGGGGGTTACATTCCTGACTCTAACCCTCACGTTAAGCTCTATTTTAGCCTACTAATTTCTGGGGTGTTACACGCTCATATGACCATGCATCATTCAAGTGAGTCTTAAATTTATACATACCATTGGAAATGATTTTAACATAATTTGGAGAGGATTCAATACCTTCTTCTTATTTTTCATCTGATTGCTCACTTTCACTTTCATCACTTTTTTCTTCTCCACTTGATTTATCTTTGCCACTTTCATCACTTTTTTCCTCTCTACCTAATTTATCTCTATCACTCTCATCATATTTTTTCTCTTCCTTGAATTATTGTTGCTATTCTCATCTCTTTTTTCTTCACCTAATAGGTCACTACTGCTCTTGCTACTTTTTTCCATTTCACTAGATTGCTTGCCGCTATTTTCATCACTTGTTCTTCTCTAGATGATTGTCCACTGATACTTTGAAGTGTTGCAGTACCTCTTTTTCTAGCAACAATTAAGCTCTCAACATTTTCTCTGGCATCTGGATTGGATGAAGATGTTCCAATTCTCTTCCTCTTATATTGACGCATTATATCTATACTAAAATAATTAAAAATTAGTAAATAGTATAAAATTAATTGAATAGGATCCGTAGAAAAGGAGTCATTGTAGTACATTAAACATCAATTATTATATTATTTGTCCTACAACTAATCAATTGATCAACAACTGTCATAGATGTGGGACAACTTCTCTAGTTGTCCGACAATTACAGGCAGTTAGTTGCTAGACAATTATGTATATGATAGATATGTACAATTATTCCTATAAACAAATTCAACAGTTGTCCAGACAACTACGAAACAATTGTGAAAGTTGTTGGTTAAAACAACTAAATTGAATTCACTAAATTCATTAACACAAAATAATTTTATACTTACCGAAAAGCTTTTTTGAGTTAATTTCAAGTTCAAACGGAATAAATGCATTGCAAAATAACAAACCATAGGTAGATGATAATGATTTTCTTCTTTATGAAACCCTAGTTTTACTCTTTTGAAATAGAAAAGAGAAGAAAAATTTACCTTTTATGATTAGGAATAAAACACAATAGAAAATGTTTGATGATTTTGAAGTTGAAGATGAAGCAAAAAATTTGAAAAAAAATGTCTCTCTTTCGTTCGTTTGTTTGCCTCATTTAGCTCATCATTCCTCTGAAAAGAAACTCTTGAAAAACTAATGGGAATAAAAAAATTAGTCTTTTAAGTTTTTATCACAATATTAAAAATGTTATTTTAAGTCCTTAAGTTTTTAACAATTGTAGTTTAGTCCTTTTTTACTAATATTAAAAATAAAAAGTAGAGATAAAAAAAGGGACCCACTTGTCCCTTTTTTTTAACTGGAAACTTAAGAGGCACTTTTAGCTCATTTCTCCCAGTATAGTATGTGTGTTGATTCTTCAAGTGTGTTGTAGAACACTTACGACATAATGATTTTCCGTTTGAGCAGCTGGGATGTGCTCTTATTTTTTTAGATGCATTGTATCTCACTCTTACGATTTTATAAAAAACCCTCCAAGGTCTAGGATTACTCCCAACATCCAAATTTTGACACTAAAGAAAGAAGCTCTCAAAAACACAACTTTAGCAAAAATTCCTCCATAATACAAGGTAGTATTGGTCATTGATTTCTTATTTCAACGGTTCCATGTACATCTTCTAATATTGGAACCCTCAAAATTTAAGAATCTTCTCAAAACCTCAAGTGAAGGATTTTGGAATGCTTCTTCAAAAAGGTAATCCAAACCTCTAAACTTACTTGCATGATCAACTAGAACAATATGAATATGTTTTAGTGTTAGAACTTATGAGATGATGATTGGAAGCCATAAGTGTTGGATAAAATGATAATCACACCCAGGATAATGTCCAAACTAAATAGCAATAGGAAGAGAGTAACAACGACACCATATATTAAAATGGGTTAAATATGTAACCCAGATAAGTAATACAATGATATTGATGAAAAACTTTGTAGTGTCAAAAGACTACTACTCAACACTTTTTTATTTCTTACAACTCACAACAATATTACTTCCACACTACTTTCTCACAAACTAAGAATAGTTTGCGGATTACTCTCTCTAATCTCTATTGCTTCTCTATTTTTTGGTGTGTCCTTACAAATGAGCATAAGTGCTCTATTTATAAGAAAAATTTTGCCCATTTGATGTCACTAATGACATCAATGAACACTAACAATTCAAACTTGTAGGTAAATAACTTTTAAGCTTTTTTACATTGTTGCAATTTTGCAGCAATGGTAGACTAATGTTGTTTGCCTAATGCAGCAAAGGATGACTTCAATATATATATATATATATATATATCTATGTGGACCTCACAAATCTCTCCCTTAATTTTGTTTTTTCTTCTTTATTCCAAAGTTTGATTTCAATCTCTGAAAATCTTCAAACTTAAGAGACTTTGTAAAGATATCCGCAACTTGATCATGATATTTCACATACTTATGCATTCTCGGATAAAGTGATACCTTGTTTCTATGTGCTTGCTCTGATCATGATAAACTGGATTATTTGCAAGTGCTTGCGCAGATTTGTTATCAACACAAATCATTGTGGCTTCAATTTGCGGCAAATTGAGTGTCTTCAACAATATCCTCAACGAAATAGCATGACACGTACATGATGTCTCTGCCACGTATTCAGCTTCACAAGTTGAGAGAGTAACAATTGATTGTTTCTTTGAACTCCAAGAAATAACATAATCACCCAAGAAAAATACAAAACCAAATGTGCTTTTTCTATCATCAACATCTCCCGCATAATCACTATCACAATATCCCACAAGATTAAAATTATCAGAAGAAGAATAAAATAGTCAAAGGTCGATCGTACCTTTTAGGTAACGAATAATTCTTTTAGCGACCTTCAAGTGAGTAGAGGTAGGAGATTCCATGAAGCAACTTACTACTCCAATTGTAAAGAGTATATATGGTCTCGTACATGTCAAGTACCTCAGACTTCCTACGAGACTTTTGAACTGAGTGGAGTCCACCTTTTCTCCATCATCAAACTTTGACAATTTTATTCCACTTCCCATTGGGGTGTTCACAGGGTTGCAATCAAACATGTTGAACTTCTTCAAAATCTCCTTTGTATAACTTTCTTGAGATATGAAAAAGGATTCCTCCATTTGTTTCACTTCTAGGCCCAAGTAATATGACATGAGCCCTATGTCTGCCATCTCAAACTCAAGGGACATAACTTTCTTGAAAGCTTCAAATAAATATGGGTTGTGTCACACCCCGTATCCAAAACAGACCAAAATGCAGATTTTGAGAAGTTGCATGTGCAACCCACGGTTGCCATCCACGTTAGCTCAGTATTCAGTGTGTATATCATGTTCAGATTATTTCATTGCTTTATTTCTTTGTTCAGTTATATGTTCTTTCAACTTTACTCTATCCTGCATGCTCAGTAACTCTCAAGTACTGACGCATACGTGCGCTACATCTTCTTGTGATGTAGGTTCAGGTTCTCAGCATCCAGATCACGCTTAGATCAATTCCCGATCTTCAGTTCAGCAGCATCAGTGGTGAGTCCTCATTCTTCGAGGACTAGTGACATGTTTATTTTTATCGCTTTTAGTCTTTAGTTTCAGTTTTGCTAGACCTAGTTGGGGCTTGTCCCAACATTTCTAGTCAGTTTAGAGGCTTATTTTCAGACATAGTTAGATTCAGCTTAGTATTGAGTTAATATCTTCTTTGTATTAAACTCATCATTTTTCATTTATCTCAGTTATAGTACATGGGTATTCCCCATCACTTCAGATTTGTTTATGATTATAGATTTCGCACAGTTTCAATTATTCAGATTATATTTAGTATGCTCATGATCATGCCAGCAGGGTTAGCTTGGGATCACTTGTGGTCCTTGGTCCCGTGTCCGCGTCTCGGGGGTAGCTCGGGGCGTGACAAACTTGGTATCAGAGCACTAGGTTTAAGTGTCCTAAGATGTCTGAAAAGCCGCACTGATTAGAGTTCTTTTCATGGGTGTGAAGTGCACCACATCTAATGAGAGGGAGGCCACGAGGTGTTTTAGGAAAACTTCACTTTCTTTGTTATTCTTATCGTGTGTTGGTATGATCTCCTTTCTAATCCGTCGTTATGCGCTAATGATCATGCCTCCCCATAGAGCTAACGCCAGGAATGCGAATGCCAGGAATGCTAACGCAATTCCTCTAGTCCTAGACCATGAGGTTAAGAATGAAGAGTTTCAGAATGCGATCCAACTATTGGCTCAGAGTATGACCAACAAGAACAATCAGCAGGTTCCAGTTCCTACTAATAGAAATGGTGGATCAGTGGCAACTAGAGTTTGAGATTTTGTTAGGATGAATCCCCCTGAGTTTTAGGGTCACAAGTTGGTGAGGATCCACAAAACTTTATTGATAATGTTAAGAAAATCTTTGGAGTGATGCAAGTGACTAGTAATTGTAGAGTTGAGTTGGCATCCTACCAGCTTAATGATGTGGCTCACATATGGTTCACTCAGTGGAAAGACAACAGAGACTACTTTGTCTTTTGTAACTCCTTACATAGCAGTCCAATTCAGTGTTAGCCCAGAAAATCTTTCAGAACCCTTCTCAGTCTCTACTCCAGTCGTGACCCAGTTATAGCTAGACATGTATCTAGAAATTGCCCTGTCACAGTTTCCCAGAAGGTCACCTCAGCAGATCTTGTAGAGTTAGAAATGGTAGACTTTGATATCATTCTAGGCATGGATTGGTTACATTCTTGTTATGCTTCAGTCGATTGTAGAACTAGGATTTTTCATTTTTAGTTTCCAGACGAACCAATCCTAGAATGTAAGGGTAGTAGCTTAGCGCCTATGGATCGATTTATTTCTTACCTTAAGGCCAGAAAGATGATCTCTAAGGGTTATCTCTATCATCTAGTTCGAGTTAAGGATTTTTGTTCCGAATCCCCAACTCTTGAGTCAGTCCCTGTAGTCAATGAGTTTCCAGAAGTGTTTCCAGATGATCTTCCTGGAGTTCCTCCCGAAAGGAAAATTGACTTTGGAATTGATCTTCTTCCAGATACCCAGTTTATCTCTATTCTTCCTTACATAATGGCTCCAGCTGAGCTTAAGGAATTGAAAGAGCAGTTGAAAGAACTTTTAGATAAAGGCTTCATCAAACCTAGTATTTCGCCATGGGGTGCACCAGTTTTGTTCGTGAAGAAGAAAGATGGTTCCCTCAGAATACGCATTGACTATAGGCAGTTGAACAAAGTCACAATCAAGAATAAGTACCCTATCCCCAGGATTGATGACTTGTTCGACCAACTTCAGGGTGCTAGTCATTTCTCAAAGATGGACCTCAGATTAGGTTATCATCAACTTAGAGTCAGAGATAGTGACATTTCGAAGACAGCCTTCAAAACTCGGTATGGTCATTACGAATTTGTAGTTATGTCATTTGGACTAACCAATGCTCCTGCAGATTTCATGGATTTGATGAACAGAGTGTTCAAACAGTACTTAGACTTGTTCGTTATCATCTTTCTTGATGATATCCTCATTTACTCTAGAAATGAGGAAGAACATGCGAGTCTTTTGAGAATTGTTCTGCAAACTCTCAAAGATCGCCAGTTATTTGCAAAATTTAATAAGTGTGAGTTTTGGTTACAATCAATTGCCTTCCTTGGGCATATTGTGTCTAGTGAAGGAATTCGAGTAGATTCCCAGAAGATAGAAGCAGTGAAACAATGTCTCAGACCTACCTCTGCTATAGTTATCAGAAGTTTCTTAGGTGTAGCGGGCCATTACAGACGATTCGTGGAAGGATTTTCATCCATAGCCTCACTATTGACTAGGTTGACTCCGAAAAAAGTTAAGTTCCAGTGGTCAGATGATTGTGAGAAAAGCTTCGCAGAATTGAAAACTAGGTTGACTACAGCTCATGTCATGACTCTACCAAAGGGTTCATATGGTTATGTGATCTATTGTGATGCATCCAGGGTCGGCCTAGGTTGTGTGTTGATGCAGCGAAGTAAGGTTATAGCTTATGCTTTTAGGCAGCTTAAGGTACATGAGAAGAATTATCCGACTCATGACCTCGAGCTTGCAACAGTGGTGTTTGCAGTCAAGATTTGGAGGCACTACTTGTATGGTGTTCATGTAGATGTGTTCACAGACCATAAGAGCCTCCAGTATGTATTCACCCAGAAAGAGTTGAATCTTTGTCAGAGAAGGTGGCTTGAGTTCCTCAAAGATTATGATATGAGCGTACATTACCATCTGGGTAAGGAGAATGTAGTAGCAGATGCTCTTAGCAGATTATCCATGGGTAGTGTAGCACCTGTTGAGGAAGAAAGAAAAGAGCTAGCAAAGGATGTTCACAGACTTGCTCGCCTAGGAGTTTGTCTTATGAGCTTATCAAATGGTGGTGTAACGATTCAAAATGGGGAAGAATCTTCTTTGGTAGTAGAGGCTAAGGAAAAGCAATGACAGTGATCCAAACTTGATTGAGCTTAAGGGTGCAGTCCACAATCAGAGAGTGAAGGTTTTCTCTCAAGGTGGAGATGGTGTACTTCGCTATCAAGGTAGATTGTGTGTTCCTGATGTGGGTGAATTGAGATAGCATATTCTCGCATAAGCCCATAATTCCTGATATTCTATTCATAGAGGCGCTACTATGATGTACCGCGATCTGTGGGAAGTCTATTGGTGGAATGGTATGAAAAGAAATATAGCAGATTTTATGGCTAAGTGCCCCAATTGCCAGCAAGTCAAGGAACAACATTAGAAACCAAGAGGTAGGACTTAAGAGATTGACATTTCTACTTGGAAGTAGGAAGTGATCAACATGGACTTCATCAAAGGTTTACCTCGTACTCGCAGACAGCATGACTCCATTTGGGTTATTGTTGATAGGGTTACTAAGTCTTCTCGCTTTTTGGCGGTCAAGACTACAGATTCGGCGGAGGATTATGCCAAGCTTTACAATAATGAGATTGTGAGGTTACATGGGGTTCATTTGTCTATCATCTCAGATAGAGGTCCTCATTTTACCTCTCATTTCTGTAAGTCATTTCAGAAAGGTCTTGGTACTCAGGTTAATCTTAGCACAGCATTTCATCCCTTGACTGATGGTCAGGCAGAGCGTACCATTCAGACCTTAGGGGACATGTTGAGAGCTTGTGTGATCGACTTCAAGGGTAGTTGGGATGATCACCTTCCTCCCATTGAGTTCGCCTACAACAATAGTTATCATTCTAGCATTCAGATGGCCCCTTATGAGGCATTTTATGGGCGTAGATGTAGATATCCAGTTGGTTGGTTCGAAGTTGGTGAAGCAGCCTTGATAGGACCAGATTCGGTCCTTGATGCTATGGAGAAAGTGCAACTCATTAGAGATAGACTTAAGACTGCTCAGAGTCGCCAGAAGTCTTATGCAGATATGAGAAGAAGGGAACTAGAGTTCCAAGTTGATGATTGGGTTTTCCTGAAAGTGTCACCTATGAAGGGGGTGATGAGATTTGGCAAGAAAGTGAAGCTCAGTCCCAGATATGTAGGCTCTTACCAGATCTTAAAAAGGATTGGTAAAGTGGCTTATGAGTTAGAGTTGCCAGCAGACTTAGCAGCAATGCTTCCAGTCTTTCACATTTCTCTTTTGAAGAAGTGTGTGGGTGATCCAGCATCCATAGTGCCATTAGAGAGTATGGCCGTGAAAGATAGCCTTTCTTATGAGGATGTACCAATTGAGATTCTCGATTGTCAGGTTAGAAGGTTGAGAAAGTCGCTTCAGCCAAGGTTTTGTGGAGGATTCAGTCCGTAGTGGGAGCTTCTTGGGAAACAGAAGCAGCCATGAAGTCCAAGTACCCTCACCTCTTTCCTTCCGATTCCACTCCAGCTTGAGGTAATAGTTCCTCATCAGTTTTTCTGTCATTCATGTGTACTTTCAGTCTTAGAATCATGTTCCTCAGTTTGTACTTGCATTTTCAGCGTATTTGCATGTCCTTGGAACTCAGTTCAGTAAGAAATTCAGTTCTCAGTGTTTAGTGGTAGGGATTGCAGCCCTCTACCTCCATTTCAGATAGTTTAGTTTTCATTCGAAGACGAATGTTCTCAAGGGGGTGATAATGTAACACCCCGTATCCAAAACAGACCAAAATGCAGATTTTGAGAACTTGCAGGTGCAACCCACGGTTGCCATCCACGGACCGTAGGTCAGACCACGACCCGTGTTGGTGGTTCGTGGTTCACCACTGCAACCCCTCCCCAGCCAAGCTCAGAAAAAGTGGCTAAGTCTCGACCCACGGACGGACTCACGGTCCGTATGTCAGACCACGGTCTGTGGTCTGTGTCCGTGCATCGAGACTTCTATTACCCAGCCTCTGACACAAACTACGGTCGACTAGCACGGTCCATAAGTCTGACCGTAGATGAGGGTCAGCAGCCAGTTAGCTGAAAATTATTGATGGGTCAACTTTAGATGGTCATAACTTTTAGCACAAAAGGAATTATATGTCCAATGACCTATGATATGAAAGATAATTGAATTCTCTTTCGAACGCCACTGAGTTTGCTAAAAGCCGACCTACGAATAAAAAGTTATGCTTGCTTTAGTGTATCCCTGTCGGGAAGACTCAACCGACGACTCCAATCGACGCACCGTCAATTGAATGACGGCCCGTCAGTCCCATCCGTCAGTCACTCCGACAACGATTAAGTCAAGGGTCTTTTGCACTTTTCCTATTTTGTTTAACCCCTAAGATACGTCATTTAGACCCTAAGTCATAAGGTTTTAGTCATATTAAACCTAGAAAAATAACTAGAACTTACCTTAGTCAAAATCATTAATCAAAACTTAGAAAATTAGAATCAAGAAAGGAGAAAAAGGTCAAGAACCCTAGTTCAAGAACGCAACAAGTTTTCTTCAGTTCCAGCCTAGAAATCAAAGGATTTCTCCGTGTAATTCATCACCAGGTATGTGGGATTTCACTAGTGGGTTCCTTTCACCCATTAGGTCCCTAGAATTCAGTCAGATTCTTGATTCCATGATTATGAACAGGCCTAAGATTTCTAGAATTTCAACAGATCATCATGAATTAGTTATTTAAATGTTCCAAATCAAATTATCATGTTATTTCTCAGTTTATTGCATGAATATCAGAACCCTAGCTATGTATTTCTTTAGTTCTTGAATTGCACATGCTAGGTCAGATATTTCAGTTATTCAGTTATACATGCCTTAGTTATTAATGCATCATTATTAGATGAATTGTTGCATTCTCAGTTTGCATGATCAGTTTTGAGTTATCCGGTATTTTACAGACGTTCAGTCATAACCAGTTAACCACTTAATTCATTGGGAGTAGCATAATACATAATTGGACTGGGGTTCAGCGTACCCATATAGTCCCAGAACTACGAGCCACGTAGGTGTAAGTCTACTTTGTAGGCAACATCAGTTTAATGATCACACTAGCATGACTCTATACCTCTGACCGGGTATATTGAGTCCTCTCGATAGGGCATAAACTTTGGACTCCAAATTTAGCTCATGTGGTTTTATTGTCGGTTATTAGTAGCTCCCACAGTTCAGTCAGACTATACTGCTTTTACCACATTTACAGTTCATTCATTATTCAGTCAGCATGTTATAAATTGGTCATTGCATTCAGTTAGCTCAGTATTCAGTATATATATATTATGTTCACATTATTTCATTGCTTTATTGCTTTGTTCAGTTATATGTTCTTTCATTTTTACTCTATCCTGCATGATCAGTACCTCTCAAGTACTGACGCATACGTGCGCTACATCTTCTTGTGATATAGGTACAGGTTCTCATCATCCAGATCACGCTTAGATCGATTCCCGATCTTCAGTTCAGCAGCATCAGTGGTGAGTCCTCATTCTTCGAGGACTAGTGACATGTTTATCTTTATTGCTTTTAGTCTTTAGTTTCATTTTTGTTAGACCTAGTTGGGGCTTGTCCCAACATTTCTAGTCAGTTTAGAGGCTTATTTTCAGACATAGTTAGATTCAGCATAGTATTGAGTTAATATATTCTTTGTATTAAACTCATCACTTTTCATTTATCTCAGTTATAGTACATGGATATTCCCCATCACTTCAGATTTGTTTATGATTATAGCTTCCGCACAGTTTCTATTATTCAGATTCTATTTAGTATGCTCATGATCATGCCAGCAGGGTTAGCTTGGGATCACTTGTGGTCCTTGGTCCCGTGTCCGCGTCTCGGGGGTAGCTCGGGGCGTGACAAACTTGGTATCAGAGAACTAGGTTTATGTGTCCTAGGATGTCAGAAATGCCGCACTGAGTAGAGTCCTTTTCATAGGTGTGAAGTGCACCACATCTAATGAGTGGGAGGCCACGAGGTGTTTTAGGAAAACTTCATTTTCTTTGTTATTCTTATCGTGTGTTGGTATGATCTCTTTTCTAATCCGTCAGTATGCACTTAAGATCATGCCTCCCCGTAGAACTAACGCCAGGAATGCTAACACAATTCCTCAAGTCCCAGACCATGAGGTTAAGAATGAAGAGTTTCAGAATGCGATCCAACTATTGTCTCAGAGTATGACCAACAAGAATAATCAGCAGGTTTCAGTTCCTACTAATAGAAATGGTGGATCAGTGGCAACTAGAGTTTGAGATTTTTTTAGGATGAATCCCCCTGAGTTTTAGGGTCACAAGTTGGTGAGGATGCACAGAACTTTCATGATAATGTTCAGAAAATCTTTGGAGTGATGCAAGTGACTAGTAATGGTAGGGTTGAGTTGGCATCCTACCAGCTTAAGGATGTGGCTCACATATGGTTCACTTAGTGGAAAGACAACAGGGACTACTTTGTCTTTTGTAACTCCTTACATAGCAGTCCAATTCAATGTTAGCCTAAAAACTCTTTCAGAACCCTTCTCAGTCTCTACTCCAATCGGTGACCCAGTTATAGCTAGACGGGTATACAGAAATTTCCCTGTCACAGTTTTCGAGAAAGTCACCTCAGCAGATCTTATAGAATTAGAAATAGTAGATTTCGATATCATTCTAGGCATGGATTTGTTACATTCTTGTTATGCCTCAGTCGATTGTAGAACTAAGATTGTTCGTTTTCAGTTTCCAGACGAACCAATCCTAAAATGGAAGGGTAGTAGCTTAGCGCCTATGGGTCGATTTATTTCTTACCTTAAGGCCAGAAAGATTATCTCTCAGGGTTATCTCTATCATCTAGTTCGGGTTAAGGATTTTAGTTCCGAATCCCCAACTCTTGAGTCAGTCCCTGTAGTCAATGAGTTTCCAGAAGTGTTTTCAGATGATCTTCCCGGAGTTCCTCCCGAAAGGGAAATCGACTTTGGAATTGATCTTCTTCCAGATACCCAACCTATCTCTATTCCTCCTTACAGAATGGCTCCAGCTGAGTTTAAGGAATTGAAAGAGCAGTTGAAAGACCATCCAGATAAGGGCTTCATCCGACCTAGTATTTCGCCATGGGGTGCACCGGTGTTGTTCGTGAAGAAGAAAGATGGTTCCCTGAGAAGGTGCATTGACTATAGGCAGTTGAACAAAATCACAATCAAGAATAAGTACCCTATCCCCAGGATTGATTACTTGTTCGACCAACTTCAGGGTGCTAGTTATTTCTCAAAGATGGACCTCAGATTAGGTTATCATCAGCTTAGAGTCAGAGATAGTGACATTCCGAAAACAGCCTTCAAAACTCGGTATGGTCATTACGAATTTGTAGTTATGTCATTTGGACTAACCAATGCTCATGTATCTTTCATGGATTTGATGAACAGAGTGTTCAAGCAGTAGTTAGACTTGTTCTTTATCATCTTTATTGATGATATCCTCATTTACTCTAGGAATGAGGAAGAACATGCGAGTCATTTGAGAGTTGTTCTGCAAACTCTTAAAGATCGCCAGTTATTTGCAAAATTTAATAAGTGTGAGTTTTGGTTACAATCAGTTGCCTTCCTTGGGCATATTGTGTCTAATGAAGGAATTCGAGTAGATTCCCAGAAGATAGAAGTAGTGAAACAATGGTCCAGACCTACCTCTGCTATAGATATCAGAAATTTCGTAGGTCTAGCGGGCTATTACAGACGGTTCGTGGAAGGATTTTCATCCATAGCCTCACCATTGACTAAGTTGACTCCGAAAAAGGTTAAGTTCCAGTGGTCAGATGATTGTGAGAAAAGCTTCGCAGAATTGAAAACTAGGTTGACTACAGCTCCTGTCTTGACTCTACCAAAGGGTTCATATGGTTATGTGATCTATTGTGATGCATCCAGGGTCGGCCTAGGTTGTGTGTTGATGCAGGGAAGTAAGGTTATAGCTTATGCTTCTAGACAACTTAAGGTACATGAGAAGAATTATCCGACTCATGACCTCGAGCTTGCAACAGTGGTGTTTGCAATCAAGATTTGGAGGCACTACTTGTATGGTGTTCATGTAGATGTGTTCACAGACCATAAGAGCCTCCAGTATGTATTCACCCAGAAATAGTTGAATCTTCACCAGAGAAGGTGGTTTTAGTTCCTCAAAGATTATGATATGACCGTGCATTACCATCCGGGTAAGGAGAATGTAGTAGCAGATGCTTTTGGCAGATTATCCATGGGTAGTGTAGCACATGTTGAGGAAGAAAGAAAAGAGCTAGCAAAGGATGTTCACAGACCTGTTCGCCTAGGAGTTTGTCTTATGAGCATATCAAATGGTGGTGTAACGGTTCAAAATGGGGCAAGATCTTATTTAGTAGTAGAGGTTAAGGAAAAGCAAGAAAGTGATCCAATCTTGCTTGAGCTTAAGGGTGCAGTCCACAATCAGAGAGTGAAGGTTTTCTCTCAAGGTGGAGATGGTGTACTTCGCTATCAGGGTAGATTGCGTGTTCCTGATGTGGGTGAATTGAGATATCATACTCTCGCAGAAGCCCATAATTCCAGATATTCTATTCATCCTGGCGCTACTAAGATGTACTGCGATCTGCGGGAAGTCTATTGGTGGAATGGTATGAAAAGATATATAGCAGATTTTATGGCTAAGTGCCCAAATTGCCATCAAGTCAAGGTAGAACATCAGAAACTAGGACGTATGACTCAAGAGATTGACATTCATACTTGGAAGTAGGAAGTGATCAAAATGGACTTCATCACAGGTTTACCTCGTACTCGCAGACAGCATGACTCCATTTGGGTTATTGTTGATAGGGTTACTAAGTCTTCTCGCTTTTTGGCGGTCAAGACTACAGATTCGGCGGAGGATTACACCAAACTTTACATTAATGAGATTGTGAGGTTACATGGGGTTCCTTTGTCTATCATCTCAGATAGAGGTCCTCAGTTTACCTCTCATTTCTGGAAATCATTTCAGATGGGTCTTGGTACTCAGGTTATTCTTAGCATAGCATTTCATTCCCAGACTGCTCCTCAGGCAGAGCGTACCATTCAGACCTTAGTGGACATGTTGAGAGCTTGTGTGATCAACTATAAAGGTAGTTGGGATGATCACATTCCTCTCATAAAGTTCGCCTACAATAATAGTTATCATTCAAGCATTCAGAAGGCCCCTTTTGAGGCATTGTATGGGAGTAGATGTAGATCTCCAGTTGGTTGGTTCGAAGTAGGTGAAGTAGCCTTGATAGGACCAGATTCGGTCCTTGATGCTTTGGAGAAAGTGCAACTCATTAGAGATAGACTTAAGACTGCTCAGAGTCGCCAGAAGTTTTATGGAAATGTGAGAAGAAGGGAACTAGAGCTCCAAGTTGATGATTGGGTTTTCCTGAAAGTGTCACCTATGAAGGGGGTAATGAGATTTGGCAAGAAAGTGAAGCTCAGTCCCAGATATGTAGGCCCTTACCGGATCTTGAAATGGATTGGTAAAGTGGCTTATGAGTTAGAGTTGCCAGCAGACTTAGCAGCAGTGCATCCAGTCTTTCACATTTCTCTTTTGAAGAATTGTGTGGGTGATCCAGCATACATAGTGCCATTAGAGAGTGTGGCCGTGAAAGATAGCCTTTCTTATGAGGATGTACCAGTTGAGATTCTCGATCGTTAGGTTAGAAGGTTGAGAAATAAAGAAGTCATTTCAGTCAAGGTTTTGTGGAGGAGTCAGTCCGTAGAGGGAGCTACTTGGGAAGCAGAAGCAACCATGAAGTCCAAGTACCCTCACCTCTTTCCTTCCGATTCCACTCCAGCTTGAGGAACTAGTTCCTCATCAGTTTTTCAGTCATTCACGTGTAAATTCAGTCTTAGAATCATGTTCCTCCAGTTTGTACTTGCATTTTCAGCGTATTTTCATGTCCTTGGAACATAGTTCAGTCAGAAATTCAGTTCTTAGTGTTTAGTGGTAGGGATTGCAGCCCTCTCCCTCCATTTCAGCTAGTTTAGTCTTCATTCGAGGACGAATGTTCTCAAGGGGGAGATAATGTAACACCCCGTATCCAAAACAGACCAAAATGCAGATTTTGAGAAGTTGCAGGTGCAATCCACGGTTGCCATCCACGGACCGTAGGTCAGACCACGGCCCGTGCTGGTGGTCCGTGGTTCACCACTGCAACCCCTCCCCAGCCAAGCTTAGAAAAATTGGCTAAGTCTCGACCCACGGACAGACTCACGGTCCGTAGGTCAGATCAAGGTCCGTGGTCTGTGTCCGTGGATCGAGACCTCCTTTACCCAGCCTCTGACACAAACTACAGTCGACCAGCATGGACCGTCATTCGATCCACGGTCCGTAGGTCTGACCGTAGATGAGGGTCAACAGCCAATTAGCTGGAAATTATTGATGTGTCAACTTCAGATGGTCATAACTTTTAGCACAAAAGCAATTATGTGTCCCATGACCTATGATATGATAGATAATTGAATTCTTTTTCCAACGCCATTGAGGTAGCTAAAATCCGACCTCCGAGTAAAAAGTTATGCTCTTTTTAGTGAAGCCCTATCTGGCAGACTCGACCGACAACTCCAATCGACGGATTGTGAATTGAATGACGGCCAGTCAGTCCCGTCCGTCAGTCACTCCGACAGCAATTAAGTCAGAGGTCTTTTGGTCTTTTCCTATTTCATTTAACCCCTAAGTTACGTCATTTAGACCCTAAATCATGAGGTTTTAGTCAGATTAAGCCTAGAAACAGAACTACAACTTACCTTAGTCAAAAACATTAATCAAAACTTAGAAAATTATAATCAAGAAAGGAGAAAAAGGTCAAGAACCCTAGTTCAAGAACGTAGCAAGTTTTCTTCAGTTCCAGCCCAGAAATCAAAGGATTTCTCCGTGGAATTCGTCACCAGGTATGTGGGATTTCACTAGTAGGTTACTTTCACCCATTAGGTCCCTAGAATTCAGTCAGATTCTTGATTCCATGATTATGAACAGACATAGGGTTTCTAGAATTTCAAAAGATCATCATGAATTAGTTATTTAAATGTTCCAAATCAGATTATCATGTTATTTATCAGTTTATTGCATGAATTTCAGAACCCTAGCTATGTATTTGTTTAGTTCTTGAATTAAACATGCTAGGTCAGATATCTCAATTATTCAGTTATACATGCCTCAGTTATTAATGCGTCATTATCAGATTAATTGTTGCATTCTCAGTTTGCATGATCAGTTTTGAGCTATCCGGTATTTTACAAAAAATCAGTCATAACCAGTTAACCACTTAATTCATTGGGAGTAGCAAAATACCGAGTTGGACTAGGGTTCAGCGTACCCATATAGTCCCAGAACTACGAGCTACGTAGGTGTAAGTCCCCTTTGTGGGAAACATCAATTTAGTGATCAAACCAGCATGCCTCTATACCTCTGGCCGGGTATATTGGGTCCTCTCGATGGGGCGTATACATCGGATTCCACATTTAGCTCATGTGGTTTTATTATCGGCTATTAGTAGCTCCCACAGTTTAGTCAGACTCTACTGCATTGACCACATTTACAGTTCATTCATTATTCAGTCAGCATGTTATAAATTGGTCATTGCATTCAGTTAGCTCAGTATTCAGTATATATATCATGTTCAGATTATTTCATTGCTTTATTGCTTTGTTCAATTATATGTTCTTTCAGCTTTACTCTATCCTGCATACTTAGTACCTCTCAAGTACTGACGCATACGTGCGCTACATCTTCTCGTGATGTAGGTTCAGGTTCTCAGCATCCAGATCACTCTTAGATCGATTCCCGATCTTCAGTTCAGCAGCATCAGTGGTGAGTCCTCATTCTTCGAGGACTAGTGACATGTTTATCTTTATCGCTTTTAATCTTTAGTTTCAGTTTTGCTAGACCTAGTTGGGGCTTGTCCCAACATTTCTTGTCAGTTTAGAGGCTTATTTTCAAACATAGTTAGATTCAGCTTAGTATTTAGTTAATATCTTCTTTGTATTAAACTCAGTCTCATTTTATTTATCTCAGTTATAGTACATGGGTATTCCTCATCACTTCAGATTTGTTTATGATTATAGATTCCGCACAGTTTCTATTATTCAGATTATATTTAGTATGCTCATGATCATGCCAGCAGGGTTAGCTTGGGATCACTTGTGGTCCTAGGTCCCGTGTCTGCCTCTTGGGGGTAGCTCGGGGCGTGACAGGTTGTTACTCGTTAAAATCAGATCATCAACATACAGACAAACAAGCAGAACATCTCCATTAGTATGAACTTTAATGTAAAGAGCATATTCATACTCATTGTCTCGAAAGTATTTGTCAATGCGACTATTCCAAGCTCGTGGAGCTTGCTTCAACCCATATAAGGCTTTCTTCAACCTCAACACCTTATATTCATGATTTTTAACCACAAAACCCAATGGTTGCTCAACATAGACTTCTTATTCAAGATATCCATTCAAGAATGCTAATTTGACATCTAGTTGATGAATCTTCCACTTCATTCGTGTCGTTAAAGAGATCAATATATGGATCATCTCCATGCGGGCAACAGGTGCATAGACTTCCTCATAGTTGATGCCATGCCTTTGTTTGTAGCCTTTGGCCACAAGTCTTGCCTTGTATCTCTCTACCTCTCCATAGGCATTTTTCTTCACCCTGTATACCCATTTGACTCCCAAGTGTTTTTCTTCTCTATTGACTAGATCTCCTCCTCCATGGCTTGTCTCTACCTTTTGTCAGTAACAGCTTCATCAAAATTCATTAGTTCACTATCAGCAAAGAGACAACACAAAAAATCAAAATTAGTAATTTCTTTTGTGTCATCATAGAGTTCTTGGATGCTCCTCATCCTATGCGGTCTTTCACTTGAACTCTCTTGAGTAGACGGAGATGCAACATTTGCTGGTGAAAGAGGCGGGGTTGTATCCTGTGCAGGTGTTATGGTCTCCTGTTCTTGTTCATCTCTAAAGTATGGAAGGAAATCATATTTTCTTTCTTCCGGAGCCTATCAATTCCATGATGCTTCTTCATCAAATTCAACATCACGACTCACCACCACCTTGTTATTGCTTGGATTGTACAATTTGTAGCCTTTTGAACTCGCGTCATAGCCAATAAACACATACTTGACACTTTGATCGTCAAGTTTAGCTCTCCCTTGATGTGGAACATGAGCATATGCTATGCTCCCAAAGATTCTCAAGTGCTTGACATTTGGCTTTTTTCCGCTCCATGCTTCTTAAGGCGTTTGATCTCGTACATTTTTTGTTGGAGACCTGTTGCTCAAATAAACTGCACAAGAAACAGCCTCGGCCCAAAATTCTTTTGGTAGATGTTTAGCTTTCAACATACATCTAGCCATATTAAGAATTGTTCTGTTCTTTCTTTCTGGAACTCCATTTTGTTGGGGCGAGTAAGGTATCGTTAGAGGGCCACGAATTCCATGAGATTGACAAAATTCATTAAATTCTTTTGAAGTGAATTCACCTCCTCTATCAGACCTTAATGCTTTTATTTCATAGCCTTATCTACAAGTGCTTTGAAATTTTTAAATGCAACAAAAACTTCAAATTTTTGCTTCAAGAAGTATACCCAAGTCTTTCTACTGAAATCATCAATAAAGAGCAAGAAGTATTTTATTTTACCAAAAGAAGATGGATCGATTGGACCACACACATCAGTGTGTACAAGTTGAAGTGGCTTACTTGTTCTTGATGTAGTCTTCTTTGGAAAACTCCTTCTTGCATGTTTTCTAAGAAGACAAGCTTCACACAATTGATTTGGATGGTTGATTGACGGTATCCCATCAACCATGCTCTTATCTCCTATTAATTTGAGCGCTTCAAAGTTCAAGTGCCCAAATCTCATATGCCAACACCATGAGTCATCTTGCACATTGGCCTTCAAACACTTTGCGTCGATGGTTTTAAGATTCAAAGGGAACAACCTATTCTTTGCCATATGAACTTTAGCAATTAAGTTGTTACTTGTATCTCTAAGCCAAAGATGCATATTTTTCATATGAATATCATATCCTCTTTCAAGAAGTTGACCCAAACTCAAAATATTACTTTTCAATTTTGGCACATAATAAACATTGTTAATCAATTTATGGACACCATCTTTACAAGATATCAAAATTGTACCTATCCCTTCAATTTGGATCTTTCAGGTATCTCCAAAAGACACATTACCTTTCACCGTTTTCTTTATCTCCACAAACTTATCTTTGTGGCCGCACATATGATTACTTGCTCCATTGTCAAGATACCATGAACTACAATCATATGTATCTTCTTTGAGTGTTAATAACAACGTTGACTCATCTTCGTCTTTGTTGGCAACAAGATTAACTGTCTCTTCAGCATTACTACGACATTCCCAAGAGTAATGTCCAATTTTATCATAATTATAACACTCAATTTTAGATTTGTCAACCTCATTTCATTTGTACCTTGATAGGCTCCACGTCCTTTTCCTCGTCGTTTACCACGACCCCGACCTCTGAATGACTGGTGACTCTTATCTTCATTGTTGAATTTACTGGTATAACTTCATCCTCTTCCACGGCCTCGCCATTGTTCATTTCCTTTGTAACTTTTCTCACCTTCAAATTCTTTGAAGGATGCCTGAGTTTTAAGAAGTTGCTCTAGTGGCTCTTCTTTTCTCCTTTTCATTTTCTCTTCGTGGGCGAGCAAAGAACCTTCCAATTGTTCTACCGTCATAGAGTCTAAATCTTTAGAGTCCTCAATAGCACACACCACATAATCAAATTTAGGTGCTAGAGAACGAAGGATCGTTTCTACCCCACGCACATCATCTACTTCCTCCCCGTATCTTCTTAGTTGATTTATAACAACCATTAATCTTGAACAGAAATCCGAAATAGATTCGGATTCTTTCATTTTTAAAACTTCAAAATCAGCCCTTAGAGTTTGAAGTTTTATTTTCTTTACTTTATCAACTCTTTGGAGAGAATTTTGTAAAATCTCCTAAGCTTCTTTTGAGGTAGTTACATCAGCCACCTTCTCAAACATGCCATCATCTAAACATTGATGGATGAGAGTGAGGGCCTGTTGATCTTTTTTTCTTGTCTTTAACAAGACCTCCTTTTCATTTGAGGAAAAAGTTTCTTCATTTGCGGGTTTTGTATACCCTTTGTCTACAATATCTCAAACATCTTGAGAGCCAAGAATGGCTTTCATTCGTAGACACCATTTTTCATAATTTTCTCTTGTGAGACGGGAGTACTGAAAGGACAACAGACTATTATTTGTCATGGTTCTGATACCACGTTGTTGGACAAAATGATAATCACACTCAGGATAATGTCCAAACTAAATAGCAATAGGAAGAGAGTAACAACGACACCAAATATTAAAATGGGGTAAATATGATACCCAAATAAGTAATACATTGATATTGATGAAAAACTTTGTAGTGTCAAAAGACTACTACTCAACACTCTTTTATTTCTTACAACTCACAACAATATTACTTCCACACTATTTTGTCACAAACTAAGAATAGTTTGTGGATTACTCTCTATTGCTTCTCTATTTTTTGGTGTGTCCTTACAAATGAGCATAAGTGCTCTATTTATAAGAAAATTTTTTGCTCATTTGATGTCACTAATGACATCAATGAGCACTAACAATTCAAACTTGTAGGTAAACAACTTTTAAGCTTTTTGACAATGTTGCAATTTTGCAGCAATGGAAGACTAATGTTGTTTGCCTAATATATATATATATATATATGGACCCCACAATAAGTTCTTGTACCATAATTGATTAATATCCTAGAGAATGAAATAATTGTTATTATGATGGGGTTGTGTCTTAGTTTGAATTATATATATATATATATATATTTGCAAGAAAAAACCATTGATTAAGGTTATGAATTTTTCGGCATGCTAGGTGTTCGATAAAATGCCTAGATGATTATACCATGAACATTTGTACTGTTACTTTCGCTATGAACTAAGGGGTCGTTTGGTTTGAAAATGAGTTATGATGGGATAAGTTATGTTGGGATTAGTTATGATGGGATAAGTTGTGCTGGGATTATTTGTTATTGAGTGTTTGGTTTGTTGTATTCAAAATAATATATGTTGATAAATTTTAAGAACAAGTTGTTTGTTTACAAAATTACCCTTCACTTTATTTAATTTTTTAAATTTTCTTTGGAGCTTTAGTTATTTATTTTTTAAAATAAAACTTTTCTTTTATTTAACATAAATATTTTTGTTTATGTATTCCATGATAAGTACCATGTGTATTTAAAAATATAACTTTTTTTATTTAGCTTAAAAATAGAACTTCCCTCTTTAGTTTTTTAAAGAGAAGAAAATTTATGAGAAATCAAAATAAAATAAACATAAGAATTAGTCAAATAAAAATTATATTTATATAGTGTAATTTTTTAATAGAAAAATATGAATGATTATCATAAAAATAAGAAGTAGTAAATATTATTATACATGATATTAAAAATAATGTAAATATAAATAAATGTGAAAAATGATGTATAAAAAGGATTTAAAGGGATATATATGTCATTTACCTATTTTATCCCGGGATTACTGTACCACCCAATGTGAGGGATGACTTATCCCGGTACTAATTCATAATCCTGGGATAAGTTATCCCAAGCTTTCCAACCAAACAAGGAAATAAAGGGTACTTAAAATTTATCCCGCGACTAACTTCCCTTATCTATTACACTAAACGACCTTTAAGTACTCAAACAACAAGGTTCATTGAGAAACTATGTAAGAAGTTAAATTTTGAAGTAAAGTAAATCAACACAAGTATTTAGCGTAGAAAATTCCTTTCTAACTTGAGGTAAAATCTATGATCTACCTGAATTTCCCAAACTCGAGTAACCTTAATTCTAGCGTTTACCACCTCCCTTGTATTATCTAAGGAATTGTTTCCAACAATACATACCTCTAGCCTCTTTTTCAATAATTCCACTCAGTCAATGAAGTCCCTTACAACAAAAAATAATATTTACTACAATCAACTCCTTAAGTAATCAAGATGTTGTTTTGGAACATCCACACAAGAAAACTAATTATTACTATATATGCAACGTCACAACGATATAGATAAATCTGTTAGGAACATGCTCTTTTTTCATAGTTGAAGCTTCTTCTTTAAGACACTCTTCATGTAGAGTTCTTCTTACTCTGATTCTTCTCTCTTGGGGTGTGGTCAAACTCCAATGATTTATGTGGTGTTGTTTATATAGGAGTAAATAACCAACTTGTAGTTCTCTAATCCAAACAAGATTTGTCTCAAGTCTTTCCACAAATTCAATTAGTTTTACTTTGTTTGAATCTTCTTAACACGCCAAGCTTATTTATCCTATTTCCAATCTAATTCCATGTGCATGATTAATTTCTTGTCTTGATTTGCACTTTTTTTTTTGTATAACTAAATTAAGATTAATTTCAATTCTCTAAGATTTTAAGTTTTTGGTGTATAATTGAAACAGCTTCTTTTGAGAAGTCTCTACTTCTTTCAGAAGAACATGTTCTTTGATCAACTCCCTTACTTCTTCACCCACTTCTTACTAATCTAATGAGGAATTAGTTCTTGAACTTCATTCTTTATTTTTCAGTTTTTCTTCTACATAAATATTGTTGCTTTTTATGATGTTTGTCAATCATCAAAACACGCACTACATAATGTTGAATGTAGATTCAGAGACCATAGTGTCTCAACATATTCCTCCTTTTTGATGATGACGAATTCATAGAAGCTTCATATATGCACTCATGTAATTTAATCTTCATATGCTCTTGATGCGAATCTTCTCCCTAAATCATAGCTCCTTTGTTGACAATCTTCCCACCAAAAATCATCTTGTTGTTGGTCACCACTTACATCTTCCTATTTATCTGACTAAGCCTCACTAAATAAAGTTTGTTAACTTGCAATAGTTTATCTTCGATTTCAACAAGGTTTGTACGTAAGCTTTCTGAATCTACAAGCATTAGCAACTTTAGCCTTTTCTAGAATGTATAGTATAACTAGGTTTGCTAATTAACTAGCCATCATTTGTAAGCTTACTTAAGTTGCTACATGGACTAACCTTCCACATGACATTGCAACCTTTTAAGAAGCTGACCATAACCACATGTATTTTTAGAAAAACATTGTCAAGTATGTATTCTTAAAGAACATCTCTTCAACTTAGTGCTTACGGACCAAGTTCATTGCTCAGGACAATTATCTTTCAACTTCCTTATGTCTCAAGCGGGGAAAAGGTAGAATTTTTTTTACCTAATATTCTCCATGACTAATTGATATTATTTTTATGAAAAAAATCATGTTTAAATTCTAAAAATAGTATATTTGAGAAATGCTCTAAAAAGGATGACAAGTGCATATATTTATCTTGCAAAAAAAAAAGAAACCCCATCTTATAATTTGCATGTGATTTGATGATTTTTTTTTTAGCTCTAACATGAGTGTTATCAAAGAAACCATGAAAAACATGTTGAGTATCCATTTTTAACACAAAAATATTTAGGTGAAATAAATTTTATTATTGAAATAAAAAATATTATAAAACATGTGACGCAATTTACCTTGACAAGTCACATTATGCTGAAAAAATTGTAAAATATAAATTTTGTTGATTTTATGAAACTTCTAACTCCTTTTGATTCAATTGTGTAAAAATAATGCAACAAATAAAAATAAAGTACTCCCCTAGCCTAAATAAGAGAATGTAACTGATTACACTTGGTGTGATATTGTGTAACAAGTATTTAGCAACTACAATGAGTGGTTTACCTACAAAGTCTTTTCGACTATTTAATTGATATTTTATTAAAAATTTTTGACATAAATTTTTTATTTAAAACCAAAATCTTAAGAAATAAAAAAATATTCATCTAAACCATTTAATGACCCACCTGCTAAAAATATAATATTGACCTATTTTATTTTACCCTTATATCTTCATTTTAGCACTTGGATTAGCTAAACATTTCTGGGTTGGAGTTGTGAATACTTTTACATACTTTACCAATAGAGGATCTTCTCGTCTGCGTTCCTTTTTTTCCTCTTCCTCAATTGCTGCTTCTTCGTCTTCCTCTTTTAGTGAGGTTTTAATTAGAATTGAGAAATAATATGGGAATTTCTTTTTTTCATGCATCAGATTTCTTACGCAGAGGAGAAGAGGATTTTCCTAATAAAAGAAAAGTTTTGAAAAATATTTTCTTGATCTAAGAAATTTTTGAAAAATATTTATGGAAGTCATTTTTCTTATATAGAGGAAAATAAGTCCATTGAAAAATATTTTTCAAAAATAATTAAAACAATCAAATATGAGAAAATTAAAAAATATTTTTTAAAAAATATTTGTTGTCATACCAAATGCACCCTTAATAAGTATATTTACTAGAGGTTTCTACCCTTTTAAATACTTTGAGGAGAATGCAATACTCATGAATTAATCAGATTTTATAATGGATAATATGGTCGATCCATGTTTAGGGATGACAATGGGGAGGTGCGGGGCAGGGGCAGAGCGGGTTTAGCTTTACCAAAAAGAAATTAATTCGCCCCACCCCACTTAACAATTTTTTTCATTTTCAACCTTCCCCACCCGCGCCGCATGAACCCACCCTGCATAATTTTCTTAAAATTTTCTTTTCTATTTAAGTTTGATACAAAAAATAAAATTCGTAAAAATAAATTTATTTTTTCATTAAGTTTTATTAATTTAATAGAGAATGACTTAAAAATTTATTTTTTAGAGGTCAATTAGGAAACATGTAGCAAATTGTATTATTTTTTATTTAGACATTTTCATTTTCTATCTTGAATATGTTAGTAACCTTAAACAAATTATCATAATAAATAATCTTCTATCACTCTTATAACGTGTAAAAAGTTAAAATTAAATTTGAACTCATAAAATCACATATATCTCCAACCCGCCCCACCCTGCATTAGTTTTAATAAAATCCACTTCAACCTGCCCCACATTCCTCCCGCCCCACATAATCTTAAACCCGCCCCACCCCACCCCGCATTGCCTTAAACCCATCCCGCTCCATTGCCATCCCTATCCATGCTTGACCCACTTTTAAATATTGGATAACCAGCACATTTAAAATAGATTGAATCGAACGAATAACCATATATTTTACCTATTTTAGCACCCCAGTATCAACATAGTGTCTGTTAGGCAAATAGCCCATCGTGGTATGGTATATCACATGAAAACAGAGTTATGCACAAGAAGTGGACATTTTGAGTCATATATTATCTCCGTCCCAATTTATGTGACACACTTTGAATTGACACAAACACATCATATTTATTTTTTTTAAAACTAATACATGTGGTTTAAAACAATCGTTATATATTTGTGTCATTTTATTAAGGGCAAAAATAGAATTTTAATGGTACGTTATTTCTAATTATAGTAAAGTGACATCTTTTTTAGACAGACTAAAAAAGAAAGGATATCAAATAATGGAGAGAGTAACATTATCAACTAAATCTCAACATGTATTTCACGGTAACAATTCAGAAAGAATAATCCATAATCTACCTCGAAGGGCAAGCAAACGTGTCATGAACCCTTACACAATCATTTTTTCTTTGCCAATAACCTCGAAAAGCTTACAATATGTCAATATACGAATCTATTGATATCCATATTACTCTATAAATGTTTAGATAAAAAAAATCAAAGTAAAAAAGTCAATGCGGATTAAATGATCAAACAAGCAATAGATAAGCGGAACAAAATACCAAGTAGGGAGTAAGATTCTTACCTCTGTGACAAAATCTAGAAGTAGTTTCAGGAATCACCTCAATCCGAGCTTAAAATCTCCCAAAATCAAAATAAGAAGTCTAATAAATTGGGGGATTTTAATCCTGCCTAGGCAAAATTAATCTTTGAGAATGGTACAACATGTCGTGAATGGAGCTTACCAAACCCGAATGCCTCACAAGTGGAGAGGTACAATCACGAACGCAATGAAGGGACCCAAACTCGTCTTATCCTACTTTCTCTTCACTAATGTTTTATACTAGTGCCGAATGTGAAGACCTACAAACTGCTCTTATTTGCGATCACGATGGTTATGTAAAGCAGGGCAACTACACCAGATGTCAACAATCACGAATAACACCACCAAATTTGGTTTCGACCCTTCCAAATCATTTGGAACATCCTGAACACCAATCGATAGTGCAAATGGATCATAAAAAATATTTTGAACCTATTGAAATTATCAAATCGTCATTCTAAGGCAATCTTGACCAAATATTGATCGTGGTCAACTCCAAACTTAAGAAATACTAGAATTCCATCCAAGGGTCCAAAATGCTTCCGACACCTCATGAACCATGTCAAACCTCCCACCAAGTCATAAATTAACCTCCAAAACTACTGAAATTATCAAAACTCAAATACGATTTTGTTATCCCCAATTGTTGACTTTGATCAAACTTTCCAAGTTTTAAACTTCCAAATTTGAAAAACTTTCTCGAAATGCATTTTAAGACCTCATGATTCATGCTACCGTACTCAAAAGTTATAAAGAGCTACCAGAAGTTATGGGGAAGGTGAAACCAAGGAAAAAAGCAAAAAAAAAAACAATACAACTATGAGAATTGTTACATTATTTACCACTAAAACACACATTCATTCTCGAAAGTAAATAGATAGGAAGTACATAAATGATAAAAAAAAAATGGGGATATTTGTTCTGCATGACTAATAGAGTCTCCTAAGTGTCTTGATCCAGTTAATAATGTTTCCATTACAATTTCACAAATTCTATCTCCTTGGACCTCAATCCCAAATTGGCCTATCAAAAATTGTTATAGGTTCCTCCTCAAAAGAAAAGTTTTGATCCAACGCTACCGATCGAGTCCCAATGAATGATATGAGAGCCATCTGAACCATACATCGACACATGAAAAAAGAAGAAGATGAAAACTAGATAGGTTTAAAGGTAAAGCTAACTTTTAAGCTACCTCGACAATGCATTGTAACACCTCAAAAGGATAAATCAACCTAAGGCTAAGCTTTCCCTTGTTCCGAAACCTCATAACACCCTTTATGACAATATCTTCAACAACATCTTCTCTCCAACCATGAGCTCAAATCGTGAATATTCTAATCAGCATAACTCTTTAGCCTGCTCTAAGTTGTAAATTAGACATTGCTATCAAATAACTTTCACTTTATCCATGGAATCTCCCAACACATTTATACCCCATGGTCTGACCTAAAAGGAATCATCAAATACACTAGAGATCTATATCATCACCTACCATATAAAGCCTCAAATGGATCCATCTAAATGTTTGAATGATAGTAGTTATTGTAAGTGAACTCTGCCAAGGGAAATAATTGATCCCAATAACCTCCAAAGTCGATCACACATGCTCATAGCATATCCTCAAAAATGTGGATGGTCCTCTCTAACTAATCGTTTGTCTGCGTTTGAAAAGATGTGCTAAGCTCAACCTTAGTACCCACCTCATTGTTGGATTTTAGCAAGGTGTGAATGGGAAATAAGAAGAGAAAATGGAAAATGTGGGGGAACCAAATTGGAGGAAAAATGAAAAGTCATTTAAAATGGAAAGTCTTTGAAAATGAAAGTCATTTCTCCCATATTGGTAGAAGAAAGGAAAATTATTGTCCTTATATTAGGAAACACTTCCTTTAGTTATTAAAGGGTTAAGAAGAAGGTTCTCCCTCGCGCCGTCGTCGCTCGCTCGACTTTGGATTTGGATTTGGCAAATGATTGATTGATAATATTTTTGGACAAAATTTATTTCAGAATGTTAATTAGTTAACAGAATTAATTTCGCGTAACAGAATTATTTGAAATTTGCGCATAACGATAACGTCATCTGAAGGGACCTGTTCCTTTCGAAAAGACGTTATTTTTCCCAAAAGACACAACGTTCTGGAAAGACATGTCAGAACAGATGCGTTCACACCATTGTCTGAACAGATGCGTTCCTTGCTGCAATTGGCTATAAATCGAGAAGTTTTTCTTGTTATTCATTCACTGAAATTTTTTCTCTCTGCATACATTTTCTTACAAAAACAAAATTGTTGGTCGATTGAGTTTGTGTGTGCTCTGGTTGCTGTTCTTGCGTTCGCTGAAATTAGTGAAGTTTGAGGTACCGCTACTTCTCTAATAGTTAATCCGTTTTATCTTGAGAGGAATTAATTTGTAACCTCGGATACTTGAGGGGATTAAATTTCCTAAGGAAACACAGTTGGTTCTGTGGACTCGGATATTATTTTCTGCCTGTTTCATCTTTTCTTCTGTTTCTGTTTTTCCTAACCTGAATACAGGAGATAGCACTCATTTTGTATCGACCTACAAAACACAAATGTTAATTGAGCACCCCTATATGATATGATGGAAATAGGACCCCATGCAATCAAACTATCTTTTGAATGTACATATAATGTCTAACCTTTCTGAGTTGTAAGTAGTATGAATGAAATTATATAGGCATATTTGGTCAATCTATCAACATTGACCTAAATATTATCAAGTTTTCACAAAGTCAATAACAACCCTACCATGTCAGCCATAACAATATTCTCCTACTTAGCTTTCACTTAGGTATAGGCATCCCTCGAGTCATCCCACCTGGACTATGATGTTCATACTTCACCTATTTGCAATTCAAGCACTGAGCACATATTTCATGATGTCCCTTTTCATTCTACATCACTAATATTGTTGCTTCAAATCATGGTACATCTTTTCATCCTGGATGAATAGAATACTTAGAACTGTGAGTTTCCTCCACGAACACTCTGGTAAAATCACCAACTCTAGGAACACAAACATATCCCTTGATCCCCCAAGGAACCCTACAAATTCAAAATTGTCTCTCTAACTCCACTTTTCAACATTTTGTGCCTAATCAACCTTAACTTCTTATCCTCAAACTATTGATCGTTAATCTTCTCTAACAACAAAGATGGAGCCTCCACACAAGGATCCTCCAAGCTAAAAATGTCAAGTATGTCAAATATTTTTTCAATAGTCTGAATGTCTAAGGCCAAATGACACTCCTTTTCTCGAGTATATTAGCCTTTTCCAAATGGTAAAACAAAGTCAATTTATAATTCTTAAGCAACTTCAATCACCTCCGTTGCCTTTAATTCAAATTCTTGTGGTCGAATATATATATGGTAGACTATGATGACTTGCAAATGTATAGAATTGATCGATGATATTGCTAATTACATGCATTTTCTATGTACAATTTTTCTTTTTATGCGCCTTTCATATGTAGGGTTTGTCCCTAGAGTGGGAAGTAATTTTGTTTTCAATTGGAGCATACTAGGAGTCTTCATAGGTTGTTTCTTTGTTGTTCCACATCATTCAAAATTATCTATCTTATTTTATTTTTATCTTAATCATTCAGATTGACTGTTTTGTGTTGTGCAGAATTTGTATAAATATTCTAGAAAGTTGTACTCATGTCACCAAATTTTGAGAGTTGTAGCGTGTATTTTCCGTACTCTTATATATTATAGATTTGTTAGTATCTAGTCCTATTTATTTCATTTACTTCTACTTTCTGATAAATTAGTTGATGTAGGATAATGAAACTGATAACCTAATGGGTTCGGGTTGGTGTTATCGTGACTTAGAATTTTGAATCATGTCAACTTGATATCAAAGCATAGTTCACCTATCTCATGAATACAAAGTAATATCTATTAAAGTCTCTTTAATTGGTACTGTAGATACATTCATTACTTATCTTTGAGAGACTACATGATATCTAGAAAACTTTTATTTTTTCATTTTTTATCGTGCGATATTAACTTTATCAAATTCTAGATCTCTTTATTTCACTTTCTCGTAGATGGTGAGAACTCATGCAACTAAATTTGAAGGTGGGGAGCCTTCATGTTACAAGCCTTCGTGTCACCACCTTATTTTAGTAAAATTAGAAAATTATTTTTAGAAAGCAATTTATTAGTTAAAAAAACCTTTATTTAAAATTAGAAAAAATGGTAAGGATTCAAATAATTTATGAGGAATATGTTAGGCATCTCAAAAAATATCTGCAAATGCGGTTATCCACAATTTTGAATATTTTTTGGCTAAAATGGGGTACAACTTTTTTAGGAAAAGAGTCAGGTTTTGATAATTCTCTTGAAATGAATTTTGAAATGAAGTTACACATATCTCTATTATTTGCTTATTTCAAAAAGATAAAATAGTTCATTCATGTCATGTTAAAGGCTTCATAGATGATTCTAAAATGTTCAATAATGTAAACCTGACATATCTATTTATTTTATTGAATATTATATTAGTATTATTTTTAAATAAAATCTTATGAATGAAAATTTCTTTCATGTTATAAGAACTTTGCTTATGATATGAATCTATATAATTTCTTTTGTATATGCTACGAGTTATATACAGGGGCGGATCTACATGGAGGTTAGGGGGTGCACCCGAACCACCTTCATCGAAAAATTATACTGTATATATAAGGTCCAATTCTGTTTTCATGTGTTTATATATTAAAATGAACCACCTCAACACATGTAAAGATGCTAGCTTAGTGGTAAGGTGGTTCAAGAATTCACCTGGACGTCTTGTGTTTGATTCCGCACAACAACATTTTTCTTTTATTTTTACTGTTTTCTTCATTTGGAAAATCAAATAGCAAGGCTGAGATGGGCTCAACATTTTTGGGCTGGAGCTTTATTATTATTTTCTTCATTTTTTTAAGTATAACTTACATAAATCTCATAGTGTAAGGACCTAAATTACATTTTATTCCTACTCTTTTTCAATTTACAAAAATTCATCAAAATTAGTGCTATTCAGATACATAGCAAAGAAGCTGGATACATTAAAACAAAATCAGTTACACTTTTAGAGGAAAGAGAATATAAAATCGTTGTGAGTTCCCCAAATCACGCTAAATTAGTTGATTTCAATCTCTCCCAAATCTTAAAAGATTCAATCAAATCAAAATTCAAATTTTCTTCTCTCAATTCTCTTCCAAATCCTCCAAGATTCAATTAAAAATTTAAATTTTCTTCTCTCAATTCTATTCCAAATCCGTCTAGCTTCAAACAATTCAATTTTTCTTCTTTCAATTCTCACCCAAATCGTAATAGATTGAAAAAAGTTGAAAACAATAGTTGATTTTATTGATATGCGTATCTATAAATTTGGATAATTAATACATTGATCAATGGATGAATCAACTAATTTTTGTCCATTGTTAATTGTGCTCTCGTGTTATAGTATCCAGGCTCTTGTTAACCGCTTATGCAAAGATGTTAAATTTCTCATATATTAGTGCAACCATATTTTGAAGGAAAAAATGAAAGGAATATTTTAAAATTTAGGCAAGGTGTGAATTTTGCAGTGGGAGGGGGAACATCACTTGATTCTGCCTACTTGTTGGACAAGGGAGTAATGTCCAGTAACAATGTGTCTTCGGGGACTCAACTGGGTTGGTTAAAAGATCTGATATCTTCTTTTTGCAAATTTCCTTCAGGTAATAGCCCTGGGCCGCCCATGTTGGTGATATGAAATTATTCATATGTATCCGCTATGCATTGAAACAACATATAAAAAGGTTGAAGAGATACATAGCTTTGATGGATACATGTATGTGTGGTTATTGCTATGTATCAGATACATTTAGTATAAACTCAAATTGACGTATCATGTCTAAAAAAATAGTGCATGATATATTACTATTTATGTTTCTTATTTTGTTTGAAAAATATCGTATTTTATACAAAGAAACATTATACATATAATTATTCTAAATAACATTTTTTTTGTGTGGGATACATAAAACAATAGTGATCAGTTGATACATATAATGATATATGTAATAAAGTTTAAAAATTATTGAATTTGATATATATTATGTATCATGCACATATCAATTAATTTGATACACAGAGCTTTAGCTACAGAACACTAAGGTTTATGTATCAAGTGTATTTATTGAGATTGATACATTATTGTTTGGTAATTTTTATGTATCAGATACATTTAATATGAATTTAAATTTACATATCATGTCTAAAAAATTAGTGCATGATATATTATTATCTATGTATCTTATTTTGTTTGAGAAATACTATATTTTATTTTATTTTAAAAACATTATACATGTAATTGTTCCAAATAACATATTTTTTGTGTGTGAAACATAACACAAAGTTTATCTATCAAGTACATTTATATTGAACAGGATAAACACTAATCGAAGATTCAACAACATTAGATTTATGTATCAATACCTTAAATATGAACATGATACATTGCATAAAACAAAAGGTATTGTAACAGTGATGTATCGGATAAGTGATAACACTAAAAAAGACTAATTTAAGAATCAAAATAAGCGAGATACATTGAAAGTACGCCCAAAAAACTAAAAGATCGAACCAACGGAATGAAGTGTATCAAGCCCGCCATTAAAAATTCCTGAAACCATTTCAAATGCACTCCAAGATGAACTATGTGCATTAGCAAGGTTTTTCCACCTCTCTTCCATAAAGAGACCGGGAGTAAAAGATTCAGTAATTTTTTAAGATAAAAAAAAATCAAAACTCAAAAATCAAAAACTAAAGTGGTTGAAAGAAATCAACCTCTTGAATAACTTGAAATCTTTTATTGGAAAGAGAAAAGATTTGAAATTCAAAAATAGATTAATGGAAGTAACTATGGAGAGATTTGTGGAGTGAAAAAAGGAAGGAAAATCATGGCTAGGAGATTTCAAATTAATGTATCCGAAAAAAGGAATGATGAGTGCAAAAAAAGGGATTTTTGATATTTTTGAAATGGTAGGGAAAATAAGAAAATATGATAATAAATGATGTGTAGTTAGGAAATTTTTCCTTTTTTTTAATGTTATTTCACCTTTTCAATATTCCTTTGTTCGAATTTATTAGGCATATTATTTTCATTTTTTGTATTTTATTCTTTTTATCTCTATTGCTCATTTTATTTTTACGTAACTCTCTTTTTATATACTAATTCAAAGGAACTTTTTAAAAAACTGTCAATTATTCTTAAACTTGAAATTGAGATAGAGAAAAAATATTTTAAAGATAAGTTAAACTAAACTTAATCGAACGAATAAATTTGAAAGGAATGATTATTCATGATATTTCTTTCTCATTTTTTCAGTTCTATTCTAGAGAGATGTAAACTACATTTATTTGATTTATTCGTCTTTGTTTTTTACCGATGGAAAACCTTATAAATTGAATAAATGAACAAAAAATTGGCGATGCCATTTATTTATCCTTTTAATATGCATTATAATATTAGTAACTCAATCCCCACACATTTTTAAAGAGTATTAAATAATGTTTAAAGTAACATATGATTGAATGAACAATAATTTAATTTATTTTAAAAATTCAAAATAAAGTAAAACAATAAAAAACAAAAGAAAAAAATCATTTTTTTAAAATAAAAAATCAATGAAGAATGGTAAAATTAATAAGAAACGTTAAACGCGGCATGACAAGGCAAGTTAAATTTAACGGATTAAGGATATTTTTGTCTTCCCCGATCCGTTTTGCTCCATTTTTTAATTTACTTATTTATATGTTGAACCCCTCCAGGAAAATCCTGGCTCCACCACTGCTAAGGATAGCAGCTAATAATGGAGGAAGCTTAATTAACTCCTACACCCTGGACGTGGCCGGCACTCGAAGACCATTGTTGGTCCCCAAGCGAACCCTCATCCTGGCTGACTACAAGTGGAAGACTAACTCAAGCATGCAAAAGCTTAAAAATTGAATTAAAATCATGAAACTTAAATACAAGCTTTAACTCAAAAGAAAACTCGAAATAAAAATAAATTATTCAACTCGCCATAAAATAGGCAACTTAATTCTTTAAAACATTTAATAAAACAAATGAACAGACTTCTGAAACTCTACAGTCTATCTATGAAGCCTCTAACTGACAAAGATGGAAGTCAGGACAAGACCCACGACATCCTAACAACTGATATAACTGAAAAGTAAATGAAATCCTTCGGAAGCAAGGAGGCTCACCATAGCTAACTCGAACTCCATGTGGTATCAACGAAGCTCCTGTTGATGACCCTGAATACTTGTATATGCATCATGAAAAGATGCAGTCGAAATGGATCAGTACTTGGAATGTACGAGCATGTAAGGGGAATTCTAAAGAATAACATAAGCTTGAAACTTGATAAAAAGGAAACATACTTACCTCTTTACAAACTCACTCAACTCAACTCTACTCAAAAATAAGAATCTCAACTCAAAGATTAGATACTAAACCCAAGGATTAGATACTCAACTCAAGGATTAGATACTCAAATCAAGTATTAGATACTCAAATCAAGTATTAGATACTCAACTTCGAAGATTAGATACTTAACTCAAGGATTAGATACTCGACTTTGGGTACTCAACTCTGGATACTCAACTATGGATACTCAACTCAATATAAAGCAACAATACACATGCAATATATGGAAAACTTTTAAAACAATAGAAATCAACTCAGTGTATTAAAGAATACAATAGCAACTCAATTTATATATAATAAAATATAATATAACTCTGTGGGAGTTTCTCTAACCGACAATCACCACTATGAGCCTAAGTGGTCATACAATGTCTTGCCCACGCTGCCAGAGCTGTCCTATACTTTCCGTCAAATAGGACACCTTAACTAAGTTGATTCACTAGTCTATGCTAAAAAACACATAAGGAATCATATAAAAAGTATGATCCTTTATTACCCATGATGGCTACATGGTTTATGGAGACGTGAGTTATCTGAACTCATACTCGTCCCCATATTGGTTCTCAATACTACTCCCAAAATACTCAGCTCATATGTTTAAAAACATAACTTTTTCTTTGATTTGAGATAATTACTCAAAAATCTTTCACTTAAAAGAGATGGTACTCAAACTGCTCAAAACCTTTTTGGAAATCTCAATTTCCTCTCATCTTAAATGTAAAAATATTTACTCTTGTGAATACTTAGTTCACATATATCATTTTTAAGAAAATGAACTTTACTCTTAATGTTTACTCAACTCAAAGCTTAAGTCTTAAAACAAGGTTAAAACGTTTGTAAAAAACTGCTTAAAATATGGTTCATGTCAAATTATGGACGTGAACGACTCAATGAAAGGTTTTCAATAACCATAGGTAGAACTCAATACTTAGAACTCAAGAACTACAATGATACTACTCATTTCAAGAATGCTCAACTCAGAGGGTTCATGCGGAATTATGAGCATGAACTACTCAACTCATGGACTCAAAGATACTTCTTATCTAAAGACTATTCGACTTATAGGGTTCATGCGAAATTATGGGCATGAACAATTCAACTCAAGGACTTCATGGATAACATGTAATAGTCCCATGATTAGAAATGTAATCTCAAAGGGGATTAGGACCTCAATACTAAAGACTTAGAACTTGAAGATACTACTCCTTTCAAAGGTACTCAGCTGATGGAGTTCATGCGGAAGTTATGGGAATGAACGACTCGACTCAAGGGTCAAAATATCAATAAGGAACTCATGTATACGAATCTTCTCATTCTCATACTTACTTACTCAAAACTCAACTCAAATCGATGGTGGATCTCAAAGGATTCACAATTGAACTCAAAGGCTTTCTTGAACTCTACTCTTAACTCTCTCTTAAATGTGAATTATAAATTCAAAAGTTATGCTTCATGATATGAAGGATATCGTGCTGACAAAATAGACTCATGAATACATTCTCCTCACTCTCATACTCACTTGCTCGAGTCTTAAAACAAGTTATTAGAAATTGTAGATGACTCCTCAAAGGACTCAAAAGGACTTTCTCAAAAAAAATGTTTGAGAGAACTCTCAAGACTTGACTCTCAAGTCTACCTTGAATGTGATTTATGAATTGAAGGTTGTGATTTGTGATAGGAAAGATCTCGTGATGTTTAGGAGTCTTTTTAGATAGTTAAACATCAGAAACGGTTAAAAAACATTGTCTAGGGAGCAAGTCCGCAACGCAGAGATGAATTAAATTGCTTGGTCAAAATAATTTTTGAAACAGTGAAGTCCGCGACGCAGAGAGAAAATTTTCACACTGAAGGAAAAGGTCCGCGACGCAGACCTGGTACCTGTTCCTTGTCCGACTTTTTCTTCCTCGCTTTCTATCCCCAATTTGCCTAAATTCGATTCTTTTTCTCAATTTCTCTTTAGATTCAGATACCCAATACATGTACCCAAGAAACTAATCAAACACAACTCTAAAATCTACTCGATTTCCTCAAGAAACTCATCAATCTCATCTTAACTCAAGAACGAAAATCAATTTCAAGAACACAATTCAAGAACATGAAACCTTCAACTTTCTAGAACGAACTTAACGCTGAAATTAACATGATTGGCGTGGGGGTGAACAAACTCAACACTATGGAAGATTACATATATCTTAGGGATCAAACCCATGGCGAAAATCCACAAGAGAACGCAAGACTCTCGACGAACGCTTTGATCCTCTCCTCTTTTCTCTTCTTTTCTCTTATATTCTCTTCTTGAACTCTCAACTAAAACCCTAAGGTGTATATTAGGATTATAAAACTGAACCTAATCAGATTAGACCCCTGAAACAATACTTAAAATGAATTAAATCTTATTGGGTAAGGAAAAGACCAAAATACCCTTACTATTTTCGGGTAACTTTCCTTATTTGGACAGCCTGACTTCAAAAAGGCATATCTCACTCATCTGAACTCAAAACTTAGGAAACTCGGTGGCGTTGGAAAGATAATTCAAATACCTTTCATTGGTTACTTTGTCGCCCACACAACTCATCCTGTACTGAGACTTATGGTCATTTTAAGTTTACCCAAAACTTAAAGGAACTTAGGAATGACTTAAATGAACTCTCTTTAATTCTTCTTGGAACTCAAAGTGCTACATCTAGTGACCTTAACACTCAAGAAATTTTTAATTTCTTGGTAAAAACTCACTCACTACGAAGAACGGTTCAAGTCTTAGCTCAAAAATTTTCTAGGATGTTTCAATATCTCCCCCTTGGGATCATTCGTCCTCGAATGATGACTGAAATGGGTATGGAATGGGGTTACTCTTACTAAGGTCTGAGTCTAATGGTATTCTCTTACTCTATTCAAGCTTAACCCAAATCCTTAGGTTCGGGTTCTGTACCTCTCTTTAGGGAATCTCATCCCAAGACTATTACTTTTTACCACCACATTGGGCTCACATCAAGAACCACCTAAAATTTAACAACACCACATTCAAGCTTAGTACTCTAACAACTCCATGGACTCCTACTAACCAACTACTTCGGAAACCAACAAAGGGCTCTAATTTAACTATTTCTCATAGTAAAACCTCATCCTCTTTTTCCTCCTCATTTACAACTTTAGATGGAATTATCACACCATTACTATCACGATAAGAACATCAACCTCGTCTTTCTAACATCACTCTATTACTAAAAGGACCTCCGAAAGGATATCTCCCATACTCTTTGGTACTCATTACTATCTTATTCTCAAACACTTGACTTGATTTATCATCTTGTCATCTCCCTCTTAGGTCTAAAGCTGACACTTGAAAGCTATGGTCCAATTTCATTTATTTCTACCTGGTCTACATCCTCTTTTACTCTAACACTCGGGAGAAGTTTATTTCATGACTACCGAACTCTCAATAAGCAGGTACTAAGACCTCATTCTAAGATGTTTCTCTTAACATCTTCTGATTACATACCCTCTCGATACACCTCTTAATGCTCTTGTTACTCTTGTGACTTAGCCACACTTCGTTGCCCTTATCTAAAGGTTAAGGTTTCTCACTTTTACTATTCACATTCATTGCAGCAACATCTCAATTCCTCACCTACTCTATGTCAAGTCTGGTAGATCAAATCTCAAGACTAACATCATCACCCTCATGTTGCTATTCTTTTGATCATGACACTCATCTCAAATTCAAGCTTAATTTTTATTACTAAACCCGAATATCAATATGATTGCTCGCCTACCATAATATACCTCATTACTTGATCAGTTCTATAACCTTCTGAACATCATGACCCTCTCAAACAAATCATAAGCCTAGCTTAGATTTATCACTTCATAAATACGCTGCTCTCTTATTCAACACATGAATTTAGTCTCCTCTAATACGATGACATATCGACATCAACTCTATTCTGGTTAATAAATATATACTCTATCTTATCTTGACTAGAAACTCTTACTCTACCTATAAGGGAAAACTCATCATCAATAACTTACTGGGTCCATGACTATAGTAATATAGCTCTTCAAAACACTATCTCCTTTTCTAGGATTACTAAACCTCTGCATACTTTCCTCTAACTCTGGGATCTTTCACTACTACTGCTCAGGATCTCGTAACTCATGCTACCTTTTCGGATGGAAATATTACCCAAGCTCTAAACATACCTCCTCATAAGGATCTCAGCTGAAACAAGTCTTAAGGAAAAGAGTGCAACTCACTTTTAGCTCAAATGCATGATTCATATAATTATGGGTGCATTTCTCTGAAACTGCACACTTAACTTACTCTTGGGCTTCTCTCAAGCTCCTCTAGAGTCTCATGACTTTCTTAAGACTCTTGCTAAGAACAACTCATCTATAAGGATATTTACACTTTACTTTTCAACCACCTCTAGTATGATGGGTAGTCGAATTAATCTGAGAAATGCACGAGTTACAATAAATCTCGATGACATAGCTCTATTGCACGATTAAGAGCATGAAAGAAGGGAAACTTTTCTTAAATGTCTGTAGTCCCTAATTTATAGAATGGGGACCTCACAACCATAAATAAGATCCTACTTGACACGTCTTCATAGACACCCGAGGACACTTGAACTCTGTGATGTGATACCAAATTTGTCACGACCCGAGTCTACACCCTAGACGTGGCCGGCACTCAAAGACCATTGTTGGTCCCCAAGCGAACCCTCATCCTGGCTGACTACAAGAGGAAGACTAACTCAAGCATGCAAAAGCTTAAAAATTGAATAAAATTCACGAGACTTAAATACAAGCTTTAACTCAAAAGAAAACTCGGAATAAAAATAAATTATTCAACTCACCATAAAATAGGAAACTTAAGTCTTTCAAACATTTAATAAAATAAATGAACAGACTTCTGCAACTGTACAGTCTATCTATGAAGCCTATAGCTGGCATAGATGAAAGTCTGGACAAAACCCACGACATCCTAACAACTGATATAACTGAAAAGTAAATGAAATCCTCTGGAAGCAATGAGGCTCACCATAGCTAACTCGAACTCCATATGGTATCAACGAAGCTCTTGTTGATGAACCTGAATACCTTTATATGCATCATGAAAGGATACAGACCAAATGGCTCAGTACGTGGAATGTACGAGCATGTAAGGGGAATTCTAAAGCATAACATAAGCTTGAAACTTGATAAAAAGGAAACATACTTACCTCTTTTCAAACTCAATCAACTCAAATCAAGAATAAGATACTCAACTCAAAGATTAGATACTCAACCTAAGGATTAGATACTCAACTTCAAAGATTAGATACTCAACTCAAGGATTAGATACTCTCAACTTCAAAGATTAGATACTCAACTCAAGGATTAGATGCTCGACTTTGGGTACTCAACTCTGGATACTTAACTATGGATACTCAACTCAATATAAAGCAACAATACACATGCAATATATGGAAAGATTTTAAAATAATAAAAATCAACTTAGTGCATTGAAGAATACAATAACAACTCAATTTATATATAATAAAATATAATATAACTCTGTGAGAGTTTCTCTAACCGACAATCACCACTATGAGCCTAAGTGGTGATACAGCATCTTGCCCACGCTGCCAAAACTGTCCTATATTTTCCCGCCATATAGGATGCCTTAACTAAGTGGATCCACTAGTCTATGCTAAAAAGAACATAAGGAATCATCTAAAAAGTATGATCATTTACTACCCATGATGGCTACATGGTTTTTGGAGACGTGAGTTATTTGAACTCAAACTCGTCCCCATATCGATGCTCAATACTACTCCCAAAATACTCATCTCATATGTTTAAAACATAACTTTTTCTTTGATTTAAGATAATTACTCAAAAATCTTTCACTTAAAAGAGATGGTACTCAAACTGCTCAAAACCTTTTTGGAAATCTCAGTTTCCTCTCATCTTAAATGTAAAAACATTTACTCTTGGGAATACTTAGTTCCCATATATCATTTTAAAGAAAATGAACTTTACTCTTACTTTTTACTCAACTCAAAGATTAAGTCTTAAAACAAAGGTAAAACGTTTGTTAAAGACTTCTTAAAATATGATTCATGTCGAATTATAGACGTGAACGACTCAATACAAGGTTTTCAATAACCATAGGTAGAACTCAATACTTAGAACTCAAGAACTTTAATAATACTATTCATTTCAAGAATGCTCAAATCAGAGGGTTCATGCGGAATTATAAGCATGAACTACTCAACTCATGGACTCAAAGATACTTCTCATCTTAAAACTGTTCGACTTATAGGGTTCATGCGAAATTATGGGCATGAATAATTCAACTCAAGGACTTCATGGGTAACATGTAATAGTCCCATGATTAGAAATATAATCTCAAAAGGGATTAGGAACTCAATACTCAAGAATTAGAACTTAAAGATACTACTCTTCTCAAAGGTACTCAACTGATGGAGTTAATGCGGAAGTTATGGGCAAGAACTACTCGACTCAAGGGTCAAAATATCAATAAGGAACTCATGTATCCGACTCTTCTCATTCTCATACTTACTTACTCAAAACTCAACTCAAATCGATGGTCGATCTCAAAGGATTCACAATTGAACTCAAAGGCTTTCTTGAACTCTACTCTTAACTCTCTGTTGAATGTGAATTATGAATTCAAGAGTTATGGTTCATGATATGAAGGATATCGTGATGACAAAATAGACTCATGAATACATTCTCCTCACACTCATACTCACTTGCTCGAGTCTTAAAACAAGTTATTAGAAATTGTAGAAGACTCCTTAAAGGTCTCAAAGGGACTTTCTCAAAAAAATGATTGAGAGGACTCTCAAAACTTGACTCTCAACTCTACCTTGAATATGATTTATGAATTCAAGGTTGCAATTTGTGATAGGAAAGATCTCGTGATGTTTAGGAGTGTTTTTAGATAGTTAAACATGAGAAACAGTTGAAAAACACTGTTTGGGGAGCAAGTCCGCGACGCGGAGATGAATTAAAATGTTTGGTGGAAATAATTTTTGAAATAGTGGAGTTCGCAACACGCAGAGAAAATTTTCACATTGAAGGAATAGGTCCGCGACGCGGACCTGGTACTTGTTCCTTCTCTGACTTTTTCTTCCTCGTTTTCTAACCCCAATTCGCCTAACTTCGATTCTTTTTCTCAATTTTTCTTTAGATTCAGATACCCAATGCATGTACCCAAGAAACTAATCAAACACGACTCTAAATTTGACTTGATTTCCTCAAGAAACTCATCAATCTCATCTTAACTCAAGAACGAAAGTCAATTTCAAGATCACAATTCAAGAACATGAAACCTTCAACTTTCTAGAACAAACTTAACACTCAAATTAACATGATTGGCGTGTGGGTGAACAAACCCAACACTATGGAAGCTTACATACCTCTTAGGGATCAAACCCATGGCGAAAATCCGCAAGAGAACGCAAGACTCTCGTTGAACGCTTTGATCCTCTCCTCTTTTCTCCTCTTTTCTCTTTTTTTCTCTTCTTGAACTCTCAACTAAAACCCTGAGTGTATATTAGGATTATAAAACTGAAGCTAATCATATTAGACTCCTAAAACATTACTTAAAATGAATTAAATCTTATTGGTAAGGGAAAGACCAAAATACCCCTTACTATTTTCGGGTTACTTTCCTTATTTGGACAGCCTGACTTCAAAAGGGCATATCTTACTCATCTGAACTCGAAACTTAGCAAACTTGGTGGCGTTTGAAAGATAATTCAAAGACCCTTTATTGGATACCTTGTAGCCCACCTAAATCATCATGTACTGATAGTTATGGTCATTTGAAGTTGACCCAAAACTTAAAGGAACTTAGGAATGACTTGAATGAAATCTCTTTAATTCTTCTTGGAACTCAAAGTGCTACATCTAGTGACCTTAACACTCAAGAAATTTTTAATTCCTTGGTAAAAACTCACTCACTACGAAGAATGGTTCAAGTCTTAGCTCAATTTTTTTCTAGGGTGTTACATAAACTAACTATGATAATGAAGTATACTTATGAAACCTATTGTCAATTGATTAATAGAGTATATACTGTGAGCTATAACATAACCAATTACTGGGTAGGCAACTAAAATTACATGTAGTGGATTTGATATTGTATTCACTCATGTTGCCTAGACAGAGATTTATTATATGACTAGTAAATCAGGAAAAAATGCTAATTAAAGAGAGATGATCAGACTGAGAATTCCAGTAGAAGATGACAAGTGTTGTTTATGTGGAGAAAGCAAGCTAGAATCTGAAGTATATTTATTTGCAAAATGTACCTGGACAACAAAAACGAAAAAAACACGAAATATTTAGTCATCTATTAAAGTACAAAAAAGGAATGTGACACAATGCCTAAAATGGACAAAAGGAAGACACTTAGGGGTCGTTTGGTACAAAGATCAATAACGCATGGATTAATAATGCAAGGATTAGTAGTACAAGGATTAGTAATGCAGAGTTTATTTTTATCAAGTGCTTGGTTCATTGTTTCCCACCTCATATTGTGTTTGAGGTGGGAAACAATGAACCAAGCACTTGATCATGTTTGCTACTTTTTCACTTGAATTATTTGAGGATAAATAATTGTCATCTTAATAAATTGATCACTCACAAACATGTCATTTTTCAATTTTAAAAAAATGAATCATCTACTTTTAAAATCGAAAAGACGGTCAACAATGGTAAAATTGAATAAACCATCTACATTTACACATAAAAATTGCAAGTTGTAGTTTTAATATGTATGTAATTTTTTTAAATTGTTCAAAATACAAATAATTAGAAAACCACACAAATTTATATATATATTCAATTAAGATCACAAACGGCATATACAAATAAACAACTCACATTTTAAATTTGTATTGATTTGTATTGGATTTATTTAGTAACAAACAACTCTCTCTAAATAATTTGTAAGCTAATTTATTTAATAGATTTACTAGTTAAAATATAAATCATAAAATCAAGAAATAAACAAAATAATTAAAATGATTTGAGGGATAGTTTTGTCTTTACATAGACTTATCCCATGGTATTATATCATATGTATTACTAATACCTCCAAATGAAAGGTATTAGTAATACATCCTATAATACCATGTAGGAGGTATAACCAATCCATGGATTAGTTATACATAGGCCCAAATTCCTACCAAACATAGTACTAAATAATACATGAACTATTTTTTCAAATGCAGCCTACCAAACGACCCCTTAGAGCAATATAAGAAGAAAATATCTACAGTTATATGGAAGCGAGAATCCACCACACTTGATGAGCAAGAAATTGGAAACTATTCAGAGAAACAATAGTAAATACGGAGATTACAATCAATCAATCACATATATAAAGAAAAAAAATAGCGAAAAGAGTGGATTAAGGATAGTAGGAAAGCAAGTAAATGTAGATACTTGGTTCAAATATTTTGTAACTAGATTTGTCTTTGTTTGAGGCTTTAGAGGAAAGGGTAGCCTTCATGGAAGGTGGCTCATCTACCTAAAGTGCTCTATGGGTCTAAATATTTGGCCATCAATGATAATTTATCATGATTTATCAAAAAAGAAAATATACATCGTTTGTAAACGGTGAATACATTCCTTTTTTTAATGAAATGCATATTTATTTTAAATGCAAAATTAAGGGATATATTTGCTCTTTTCCCCTATAGGTGAGTAATATAGACTTTAATATTATAATCATGGTCAGATGCAATTTTAACATCTTCGAAACACTTGTGAGATACTTAAAAGTAACCTTAGTTCATTATTGTGAAAAGTTTACCATATAACCGACATAGACCATTTGAGATATAACATGGATTTTAGTGTCTGTCCCACGCCGAAAAGGGGTGTCCTTACTTGCCAAGGTAAGAACCATGAGTCTGAGGTAAAGTGGATCCACTAGCTAGTGTCTATTTGAGACAAATCCTATGGTGGCACATAGTTATGGGACAAGGAGATTCCTACTAGAAATCCGATCTCTACTAACGGGAAAGCCTCCATCTCAATATCCTCTCGGTGCTAAGAAAAAATCCCACGGAATAATGATTAATCATATACATTTCATCATCCCTGGAAGATCACAATTAAACAACCAATCCAAGCTAAAGTCATTTATAATAGCTACTTAACTTGATTCATCTTAGGTGAGAAAACCTTTAAACCTTATGAATCCTTATTGTGAGAAAACTTTTAACAATCATGTTCTTAGTAGTATGTGAGAAAACCTTTCACAACAACATTGATACTTTACTCTCAAAGCACCTCAAATCATTTACATCAACTTCATAAAAACATGCATATCTTTGTAAATTCACCTTTCATAGTTCATAAGCTTCATGATGTGTTCATTGTCTAAAAATCATGGATCATGCATGGATTCATATGAATTCAACTCAAAATCATGTAACTACTTCAATTCATGCATAAAAAGATAAAACAATCAATTGAATTATAATTGAAAAGAACCCATGAAGATTGAATAAAATCCTAACTTTGAATTGAGAATCTAACTTTTAAAATTAAGAAATCCTCGAGGAACCCTATGGAGGAAAGGAATCTATAGGTGAATACTAACATACCTTAGTGGTCAATGCCCAAAAGCTATCGTGAATTGGATATCTGGAAACGAAACCCTAGCTTCTTCTTCCCTAGCCTTTGAGAGGATTTATTTTTTTTAATTTTTTTTTTTTGGCCGCCCCCCCCACGATGTGGGAGGAAAATTTAGGAATAAGGTGAATGATTTAGAATGGGTAGTTTTAAGACTTAATTAACTTATATAGGTCTTGAAATAAGGGTTAAAACGACAGAGCTAAGGTACCAAACTTAAAAGTTGACAAGTGACCCTAGATGGACCCCTAAACAGGCCATACAGATGTTCACTGGCCATTTAGGATCCCATCCAGGTGACCCCAAATTCTTAGCATCCCTGACGAGCAAAGCACCTCCCCTAAATGGGTCGTGGTGCCCTAAACAAACCATTTAGGGTTCTGTGAAGGGTCCATGGTCCGTTTTGGGTTTTTGGACTTGCCTGTTAACTCACTTTTACCTTTTCCAAGTCCGAGGTGTTACAATATCTTCTGCTTGAGAATATTCGTCCTCGAATGGAACTCAATCTAGCATGAAAAGAGAAGGACAGAACTAACCACCCAACACGAATGCAATTTCATCAAAATGCACATAACCAAGGAGGAATATCAATTCCAAGCTAAAACATATTCAAAACATCATTTCATAAGGCATATATATAAATCGTACTCAAATGCATATAATTGTGAAGCAATCTATCAAGCTAACTTATTTTCTCAAAAATCAGATTTTTCATGAGCATGCATGAGGAAACTGGAGAATGGCTAAGACACATGTAACCAAAAAGATGAACGTCCATGAGGAGCTAAATCCCTCAAGCTAGAGTAGGAATGGAGGTAAAGAGGTGAGGGTATCAGTACATCATATCGGTCTCGACCTCCCAAGTAGCACCCTCAACTATATGATTCCTCCACAACACTTTTATGGATGCAACTTCTTTGCTCCTCAACTTTTAAACTTGTCGGTCTAAAATCTCAACTGGAACCTCTTCATAAGAAAGACTTTCCTTTATTCCAAGACTCTCTAATGGTAGAATAGATGTCAGATCTCCAACACATTTCTTTAATAAGGACACATGGAAAATCAAATGCACCAATGCTAAATCATTGGGCAAATCAAGCTCATAAGGAACTTCGTTAATACACCTCAAAATCTGATATGGGCCTACATATCAAGGACTAAGCTTCCTTATTATCCAAACCTCATGAAACCCTTCATAGGTGACATTTTCAAGTAAACCCAATTATCAACAACAAACTCAAGATCCCTTCTTCTAACATCGGCATAGACTTTAGTCAACTTTGAACCTTTTTCAGCCTTTCTCTTATAAGACAAACCTTCTCCATAGCCTCATATACCAACTCAGGACCTATCAAGGAAACCTCACCAGCTTCAAACTAACCTATGAGAGATTTACACCTTATCTCATAAAGAGCCTCAAATGGAGCCATATCAATACTTGAATGATAGCTATTATTTTATGCAAAATCAATCCAAGTCAAATGATCATCCCAATTACCTTTGAAATCAATCGCACAAGCTCTCAACATATATTCCAAAGTTTGGATGGTATGATCCGCTTGCCCATCAGTTTGAGGATGAAAGGTCATACTAAGCTTGACACGAGTACCAAGACTTTTTTGAAAAAACTTCCAAAATTGAGAAGTGAATCGGGTACCACGATCGGAGATGATGGATAGGGACACTGTATGCAACCTAACCATCTCGCTTAGATAAAACTTAGCATAATCTTTCATTAAATAAGAAAACTTGATGGAATAATAATGAGCCAAATTTTTCATACAATCCATTATAATCCAAATCAATTCATGTTGTCGCTGAGTGCGGGGTCAGCCCACAATAAAGTTCATATTCACATCTTCTCACTTCTAAGTAGGAATGCAAATATATTGGGACAAACCTCCAGAATTTTGATGCTCAACTTTTAATTGTAGACAATTAGGACACTCAACCACAAATTCCGCAATGTCTTTCTTCATCCCATTCCACCTATAGACTTTCTGCAAGTCACGGTATATCTTGGTGGCTCCCGGGTGAATTTTATACTGAGAATTATGGGCTTCCGATAAAATTTTCTCTCTCAAAGTCATCAATATTGGAAACACATAAATGGCCTTGATAACGAAGCATAGCACACCATATCCCCTGTAGGGGAAAGCCTCAATGGACTTTTTAAGCACCGGTTCCTTCAACTCTACTAAAATCAGATCAAGACCTTGCTTAGTTTTCATATCTGATACATACGATAATTAAAAACCATTATGAACAATAATATCACCCTCACTTGAATCAACCAACCTAACACCTAGATGAGCTAGTCTTGAACATCACAAACTAACTCTTTCTTACAATTCACACCATATGCAATATTATTCATAGACAACCGACTTAATGCATCAAGTCTGTCACGACCCAAAGTATACCCTAGGCGTAACATGGTGTATAGAACCCCGAAAGGCCCTACACAAGTCACTTAGACATCATACAAGATAATAGAAATAAAGATTGCAAAACAAAGTCTTATATCAGAAAAGAGTTTGACAAAGAGGAAGTCTAACATAAGTCTCAATAAGCCATCTACTACATAAAAAGAAGTGGTTGGGATGTAACTCATACACCATGTACAAAGTCTGAAAACTAAAATGACATAAAGCTATAAAAGTGTCTCGGTCCTCAGATCATAAGGACTCACCAATCTTCAAATGTCAAATGGATCGGCTAGCCATGAGTTTGAGAGGTAGGAGTGCCAGACCTTACATTATGAAACAATGTAGGCACATGTACGCATTTGTACATGAAATGTACTAAGTATGATAGAAACGCATTATGAAATCATGCTAAAAAGGACTTTATATGACATGCAATGACCAAGATAAATCATAAGATAAAATATTAGAAAACATAAGTCATATCATGGTCAATTCAAGCTTAACATCTTTGAAATACTTGTGAGATACTTTAAAGTTCACCATATAACCAACATAGACCATGTGAGCTATAACATGGAATCCATTGTATGTCCCTCACTAAAAAGAGATGTTCTTACTTGCCAAGGTAAGAACCAATAGTCTGAGCTAAAGTGGATCAACTAGCTAGATTGAGACAAATTCTATGGTGGCATATAATTATAGGACAACTAGATTGCTACTAGAGACCCGACATATAATAATGGTAAAGCCTGCAACTCAATATCCTCACGGTGCTAAGCAAAAATCCCATGGAATAGTCATTAATCATATACATTTCATCCTTATTAAGCAATCAATCCAAGCTAAACTCATTTAGAATAGCTCCATAACTTGATTCAACTTAGGTGTGAAAACCTTTCAACCTTATGAATCCTTATTGTGATAAATCCTTTCACAATCATATTCTTAGTAGTATGTTAGAAAACCTTTCACAAAAATATTGATACTTTACTCTCATAGCATCCTCAAATCATTTACATTAACTTCATAAAAATATGCATATCTTCATAAATTCATCTTTCATAGTTCATAAGCTTCATCATGTGTTCATAGTCTAAAAATCATTGATCATGCATGGGTTCATATGAATTCAACTCAAAATCATGTAATTACTTCAATTAATGCATATAAAGATAGAAAATAATCAACTGAATTATAATTGAAAAGAACTCATGAAGATTGAATAAAACCCTAACTTTGAATTGAGAATCTAACTTGTAAAATTAATAAATCTTAGAGGAACCCTATGGAGGAAAGGAATCCATAGGTGAATGGTAACATACATTAGTGATCAATGCCCAAAAGCTATGGTAAATTGGAGATCTTGAAGTGAAACCCTAGTTTTTCCTTAGCCTTTCAGAGGATTTTGGGGTGATCTTGAAGGGAAATTCAGGATTTAGGTGAATGATTTAGAATGGATAGTTTTAGGACTTGATTCACTTATATAGGTCTTGAAATAGGGGTTGAAACAACATAGCTTAGGTACCAAACACATAGGGTAAATACCAAAATGACCCTAACTTAAAAGCTTACGGGTGACCCTTGATGAACCCCTAAACAGGTCGTACATATGTTCACTAGACGTTTAGGGTCGCCTGTTGCCTGGAAAGCTAGGCCACCTCACCTAAGTAGGTCGTGGTGCCCTAAACGAACCCTTTAGGGTTCCATGAAGAGTCCATGATCCATTTTGGGTTCGTGAACTTACCTGTTAACTCACTTTTACCTTTTCCAAGTTCGAGGTGATACAAAAAGGGAAAAGGAAACTTTAAGGAAACAATGCATATCAAAATGAGGAAGAGAAACACTATGCACCCTAAGTGAATTTGCTTAAAAATAATTGATTCGCTATGAAAGGGTTATCCCTAGAGTACGTTCCACCCCAAACCTTAGATGGAAAGTTGGTGGTTCAACTGGAAAAGGAGGATGTGCATTTGGAAATGGAAAAAAGGTGATGTTCCCTAATTGTTTATTTCCTTGGTAAAGCACCTGGTATAATACCATGAGCCAATACATAGTTGTGAATTGGTCGAAAGGTAAACCAGACCTATTCTACCATGATGAAAGCTACTATGTGGTCAAATTTCATAGCATTAAGGACTTGAATGAGGTGTATTACACAGAGCCTTACTCAATTAATAATCGACCTATTATTTTTAAGCCCTGGACCCCTAATTTCAGCTTCAAAGATGAGTTCCCATATGAGATTCCACTATGGGTAGTTTTCCCAAACCTTTCTATGCACTACTCAGAAAAGAGTCGTTAAGTCAAATTTCCAGTGTAATTAGTGTCCCGATATTTGTAGATAAGTGTACATCAAAGCAATGTGTCAAAACCTCTCTAGGATGAAATCAGTATCTTGGACCCCAATGGTACACAAATGCCACAAGAAGTCACTTATGACTTGAAACCTGAATTTTGCCCAAAGTGTTTGACTGTATGCAATAAATGCCTATGAAGGACATACCAACAATACCAGAAGATCAACAGAATATTCTTGGGAAACGAAGGAAGAAAGTACGGAAGGTCACCTATGAATGGAAATACAAAGGGCATATATAAGTAGAAACTCATCAACAACAACAAATTATGCAACAACCACAAACAACTCCACTGCCTATCCCACAACAAGGTATAGAATAGGAGCAAATGAGAAGATTAGTGTCTGCTAGAGGAACAAAAAGTCCACCCATGGATTTAATAAATTTTCCTATCCTTAGTAATAATACCACACCTTCTAACAATATATTTAGAAAGTTGGTTAGGGAAACTGAGGATCCTTTCAATATAAGCCTTGATAAATGTGGGGGCTTAAGTACATCCTTATGAATTGGTTATGTTGGAATATAAGAGGTGTGAATAAAAGGAATAAGCATAAGGAGTTGAAGCATTATATTCGTAGTAATCATATTAATCTAGTAGGTTTAGTTGAAACTAGAGTGAAAGCTCACAAAAGTACTACAATTTTCAATAATGTAGATCCAAACTGGGCATCCTAAATAACCAACGAAAGGAAACAAATGGACAGGTATATCCTATTGTATCCACGATGCTATGATGTTATCCAGATTGAAGAGGAGGCCCAATTCTTACATTGCTCAGTGAAAGGAAGAATTGATGGGTAATCTTGTAACTCGGGGTGAAATATAGGATTTTTGTACAACACTTCACTAAATGAACTAACTTGGGAAGGAGAATTTTTCACCTAGACAAACAAGCAAGCATGCGCTAATAAAATAAGTAGTAGACTGGATAGGGCTCTTGGAAATTTTGACTGGATGATGAACTGGAACATGTGCAGGTTGAGTTTGACTAGCCAATGATCTATGACCACTCCCTCATGGTTCTTAAATTATACGGAGCACACCCCAGGTTAACAAGACTCTGTTCAGATTCTTCAATGTCCTAACCGAGCATGAAGAATTATTTCTTATAGTCAAGGAAGTGTGGAGACAACAAAAGGATCAATGGAGTATGAAGAATGTATGGCTTAATTTACGGGAACTTAAGCCATTGCTCAAGAATCTGAATAACAGAGAATTCAAGAATGTGAGGCTATAAATTTACAATGCTAGGGCATAGTTGAAGGTAGTCCAAGCACAACTTACTAGGCAATGTAGCGATGGGCTAATCAATGTAGAAAAGACCCTCCTCCAGAATCTAGAACAGTGGTCTTTGATAAAAGAGAACATTGTGAAGAAAAAGTTTAGAGCAAGGTGGATTAAGCTTGGAGATTCTAACACCAAGTATTTCTCTATTGGTATGAAGGAAAGGACCCAAAGAAAACAAATATCCAAAATTATGGTGCTGTCAGGAGCAAAGCTTACCCTACCTGGAGATATACAGAGAGAAATTATAGATTTCTATATGAGTCTTATAGGTTCAACAACCATTGTATTACTATAAATAGAAAAATTGGTGATGAGAAGAGGACCTACACTTACTATAGTGCAACAAACTAACCTATGTACCGAAGTCACTGATCAAGAGATTCTAGACAACCTCCATGGTATTGATGATGACAAGCACTTGACATCGATGGTTTCAATGCATATTTCTTTAAATAAGTATGGCCCGTAATACATAATGATTTGATGTTAGCTGTTAAAGATTTCTTCCACACAAGAAGATTATACAGAGCCGTCAGCTGCACTACCATAGCCTCTATCATTTGTGAAGCATAATCTGGATTTATTCCTAGGAGATGAATTGTTGACAATATCACTCTAGCTCATGATCTTATTAAAGCTTACACTAGAAAACACATTTCTGATTGATGCATGATTAAAATAGATCTCCAAAAGTCATATGACTCAGTGGAGTGGATATACCTAGAGCAAATCCTAGAGAGCCTGGATTTTACCTTAATTCAGAGGGTGGTTGATGCAATATATTAAGACTATTAACTATAGTGTGTTGATAAATAGGGACACTACAAAGACGCTCAATGCAGAAAAAGGACTAAGACAAGGAGACTCAATTTCCCTCTTTTTATACCTGAGTAGGCATCTAAAAAGCCTCAAAGAGGAAAAAACTTTTAGATTCCACTCAAGGTGCTCCAAGATGGAATTACACACCAGAGCTTTGTTGAAGACCTACTCCAATTTGCAAGAGGAGACCTCCCATCTGTTACAGCCTTGTACAAATGCTTCCTCAAGTTCTCCCACGCCTTTGGTCTTCAGGAAATTATGAGAAAAAACTTTGTCTACTTTGGAGGATTAACTCCAATTGAGAGGAACAAAATACTTCAACCTCTTGGAATTGAAATGGAAGACTTACCAGTTAAATACTTGAAAATATTGTTGTCCACCAAAAAGACTACATTAGTGCTATGGCGACTTTTAATCCATAAAATCATTATGAGGATCTCGTCATGGACAGTAAAGAAACTCTCATACGCTAGTAGAATACAGTTAGTTCAAACTATGATCTTTGGTATCCAAGCTTATTAGACACAACTCTATATCTTACCAACAATTATTTTGAAAGTCATCATTGATGCCTATTGTAAGAGCTATGTGTGTTCGGGGACAAATGAAGTGACCAAAAAGACGTTAGTGGCTTGGGAGAAGTTATGCTCACATATGGTGTGCGGTGGACTCAATCTTAAAAACCTAACGTTGTGGAATAAGGTTACCATTGCTACAAATTGTTGGGACTTAACCAACAAGAAAGATCGACTATGGATTAGTTGGGTTCATTCATACTATGTCAAAAATAAATGTGTCCTCACAATGGTCATTCCTAAGCAAGCAAGTGAGATGGTAAAACAAATTATTAGTACCAGAAGGATACTTCAAGATAGTCAGTAGTTAGAAGGCTGGATAGAAGCATCATTAGACATATCTATTTCCAACTACTGAACACAAATGAATCAATAAAGTGGAAATGTATGATGGAAGTCCAAAATTTAAGTTTACCATGTGGTTACACTTTCATAGGAGGATGCTAGCAGCTGATAGATTGATCAAATGGAGGATAAATGTGGAGCCAGGGTGTGGACTTTGAAGAACTAATGATGAAAGTAGAGACCATTTGTTCCTATCATGCAGTTATACTCTTAACTTATTGGTGAGACTCATGCAATGGATTAAAAGACCAATGGTTACTGCTCAAGCCTAGAACAATATGTAGATTGAGCAATTCATAATAGGAAAGGGAGATCACTCACTGCCAGACTTTTCCTACTGAAGTAATCCATACCATCTGGATAGAGAGATACTTGAGAATTTTCAAAATGAGGAGCAAAAATGTCGAGAGTATAATCAAGGAAGTAGCTTACGTTTGCAATGTTAGATCTGCTCATTGAACTCAATTACTACTCCAAGAACTCCTACTTTAATTCATTGAGCTAGACAGTAAGATTAGGCTGTGTAAATAGCTAAGTATGATGATTAAGATAGCGTTTGTGTTTGAACTTTGTTATTATGTTGTAATGGACTCATGTGTGATTAATAAGATAAAGTTAATTACCAAAAGATAGTATCATGTAAAGTAACTAACCAAACAATTCTTTTTCTAGTGAGATGCTCTAAAATTAAGATGGAGTACAATGATTTTGTTGTAAAAGGACAAGGATAGTATCTAAGTTGCAATAACTACATGGGTATTAACATGTTAATACACATTATGAAAATTTAGGAGAGAGTGGTGGAGATGAGTGTCACGATCCAGACCGTCATGATTGGCACCCACACAAACCCTCCGGTGGGAGAACCATTACTACAACCCAAACAAACAAATTCTATGAAAACTAAGGCATTTAAAAATACGGAAGTAGGTTTAAATGACTATAAAAATGGAGTCCCCATAAACTCCAAGGTTTTAACAAACAACTAACCAAACTAATGCGGAAGAACAACCCCTAGAACCTGAAAGTCATTGTATCAAAACTCTACTAACGATAAGTCTAAGAACAAGGGGTATAACCCCGAAGCTAAACAAAATACCTTAAACAAATAGTCTAAGTCCGAAAAGGGTGGACTTAAACAAGAAAGATCCATGACAGCCTGAAAGAACTGTCTCACCCTTGAATTCGGTCACGCTCAATAGTCACCTAGTTGAAGTCTATCAATAGCCGCCTGAAGATGCCCTATACTAAACAAAGAACAAGCAAGTGCAGTATCAGTACACAACCATAGTGTACTGGTAGGATCACGCGGCTATCCCAATAAGTGAAACACATGCAAGTAACCACAACATTATAAAATAGGCATATACCGAACATATACAATATTAGTCATCTTTTCAGGATCAATGTAGCATTCCACATTCTCAATAATACACATTGGTTATCAATTTAGAGCAACATACATTCTTCTAATATCAATCATCATTAGATATGAACGTAATCATCACAAATAAATACACAACACAATTCAATGGTCCTCTCACGGAACCCAATTCAATGGTCCTCTCATGGAACCCACACCCAAACTGTTAGCATACCGAAATGTGGTACCCGATCCAATGTTTATGTTGGAACATGGCAACCGATCCCATATTTATATCGGAACATGGCAACCGATCCCATATTTATGCCGGAACGTGGCAACCGATCCAAGTTAGTGTGTCGGAACGCAACACCCGATACATTCAACAAATCACAATCACAATATATATTCTCACAATCATACAACAAGAGGTGATTCATGGCATACAATTATTCAATTATCCTCATTTATGATTACGTGATCAATAATGCAACATTCGCATACATACATGTATTATAATGAGCAATTTCAAACATATTTCACACCAACATGAAATCATAACCATCACCTACCTCGAATCCAAGCTTGAATCCCCCAAGGCACTTGAATCTTCCCTTTCCGGATTCTTCCCGCTTGTTCGTGGTCTAAAACATACAATTAATGCAAGGATCAATAAACGAGGCCAAATTACCCGGATTATAATCAACATTATCAACCCTAGGTCAAACCCTTGATCCCCATACCCATATTAGGGTTTCTTCCACCATAAATCACATATCAAAACCCTCCCCCATCGATAATTACCCAAGAAACTAAGTTCTACAAATCGAAAAGCAGATTCGGGGAGTAAAAACCTTACTTTTAGCCTCAAGAATGGTGGAAAATTGTCAAGAAAACTCTGGGTTCGTTCCTTAGCTCTCAAAGTCAAAAAGTGCAGAATAAAACATTTTTGGAGTTTTATTTTCGACTTAAGTCGCATCTGTCCCGCTATGGCAGCACTCATCCCGCTACAGCGGCCTCGCCCTGGCGGCAGAAATCCTGCCCCAACAGCTTGCACGGAACTAATGAGCTATTTTAATAATTCCAAGACCCCCATTTCACAACACACCTTTAACCAACGACACTCATAAAATACCGTTCACGCTAAGATCGATTTTGGGAGTTCTACTCACCCGAATTCAATTCCGTAAAGTCGTACGGATTCCTTAACGACTTAGCTAACTACTCATGTAATCAAAATCATAATTAAATCATCCAATTGTTACCAGATTTCCCTACACCTTAATGACTCTGATTTTGTCCAAATCTGGACTAGGTTAGGAAATTTCAAGTTACTACCAAAAGTTTTCTAACCCCAATTCTTTCTCCATTGGCTTTTCCTTAACGATGAAATCAGGTCGTTACAATGAGAGTGATGAGGGGTGTGTCTATTTTTGAGAATCAATTTGGATTCATGTTAGGGCGATCGACCACACAAGTCATCCATCCTATGAAGAGACTATGAAAAATAAATATGTACTTACATATGGTGTTTATTAACCTTGAGAAGGACAACAACAAAACTTCGAGGGAAGTATATTGTGGAGTTTCCCAAAGGCAAAATGTGTATCAATGGCCTATATTGGGAGATATGCAAAGGAGCTAAATTGTGGGTAAGAACGGTGGGAGAAAACTCAGAGCACTTTCTCATATGAGATGGAGTTGCATTAGAGATCAACTCTTATTCATTTTTATTTTTCGTGGTTGATGAATGAATTGTCACGAAACATTCAAAATGAGGTGTCATGCTGTATGTTATTTGCGGATGACATGGTACTAATTGATGATTGATGAGACACACAATTAATACTAAGCTAGAGGTGTGGAGAAAAAATTTGGAGACTAAAGAGTTCAAGCTAAGTAACATCAAGACAAAGTATGTGGAGTGCAAATTCAATGATGTGGTGTGTGAGGTAGGAATGGAAATGAGGTTTCACACACAAATATCTAGGAGAGACAATTAATTCAAGTATCTTAGGTCTATAATCTAGGAAAGTGGGGACATCAATGATATCATACATCGTATTGATGTGGCATGGATCAGATAAAGTGGAGGCTTGCCTTTAGTTTTCTACCGAGGTCGGGGTTTTTTGAAGACAAATCCATCATTGAAACCCATTAGGAAGAAGGGGAACCGAAGCTCTATGTCCTTGAAGAGATGATAAAAGAGAGAAATACCGCTTTACGAGATGAAAAAGACCGCCCTTGCTCAATTTGGCTCAGACCTTGATGCTGCGACTCAGGCATTACTCAATAGAGGTGTAAGGCAAAGGCCTTTTCACGAGCTGGGCTCGAACCTGCGCTTCCCTGTCTAGGAGTGCATTCCGGAAATATAGGGCGAAGGACTTTTAGAAATCCGATCGGTGTAAACATGATATAAATTTTTCTTTGTCCTTTCTTTTTGAGACATTATGGCTTAGGGGTCGACCCCGGTAACAAAGAAGGAATCCATAAAAACTTGCAGCAGCTTGCACATGGATGATAATTCCGCTGGAGGAAGGTTTTTACCCAAAACTCCGCTCTGATACCTCCTAAAGCGAAATAGGCACGCGCACGGGTAGAGAGTCTGCCTGAGTCGTGCGGCCTTCTGCCCCTTGGCGACTCGGAACGAATGGGAAGAAGACTTTGACAGGTGTCGGTAGGCACGCCTCTGATAAGGGCTCGATCCTGGCTATTCCTTATTCTTGATAGCACAGGAAAGAGAGATTCCGGAATCTCTTGGCATCTGTTATTTTGGCACAAATCTTTTTGGTTCTTAAAAAGAAAGAGTTCGAGAAGGTTCAAGTTCTGAAAGAAAGACAGGCCTTAAGGCAACTAAAGCTAGGAAGGTAGGTTAAAGTGACTAGTCTTTCTTATCCGAAAGCAAGCAAGACAACAAGGGAGGGTTTAGGCAACTCGCTGTTTTCGAGATGGGTTTCCCATCAATAAATGGACCGTTTGTTTCGGAGACACAAGACAACCCTAGGTTGAGGGAAGGATAAAGCAGCTAAGGCAGGATATCATTATTGTAAGCCTCCTTCACTGCATTAGATTAGCGCCCTATTGATCGTGTCTTCGGAGGGTTGGTTTGTCCACCTTCTCAAACCTCTCTACCATACCCTTAGAAAGTGACAACGGATGACTTCCATTACTAAATGGAAGAACTTTTAAAACTAGTTGATAGTTGTTCCCTGGTTGCCCATAGCTTGACCTCCGCCCTTTTCTACCTGCACGGATGATTAGAGTGATGGTTAGACCAGTATTGTGTCGGATTCGAAAGTGATTAGGGCGTCATGCGAAAGCTTACAATTGCAAATCATAAGGTGATAACTTAGATGACAAAAATTAATACTAAAAACATAATATTATTATATGAAAACTAATATAAAAGAAAAATACTAAAACTGTAAAGAGAAAAATCTCCCCATAAACAAAGCTCTTAAACGTCTATAGGGTGGATTCTATTGCGTTGTGCTATGAGAATAGGGATCTTCAATTTATAGATCTCAAAACTATTCCTCTAAGGAAAGAATAAACCAAATATGGAAGAGAATTATATTTTCCTTTCAGAAAAAGTTCAAGCATTTATGGTAATACTTTGACTTTTCTTTTAAGGAAAAAATAAACTTCAAATAAGGTAAGAAAATCAGGGCAAAATCCTAACACATTGTTGTATAGGACAGAGTATTGGCCAGTCAAAAACATCCATGTCTAGAAAATGCATGTTGTAGAGATGAGAATGCGAAGATGGATGTGTGCCCATACCGGGAGTGATAAGATTATAAATGAGGATATCCAAAATATAAGGTGGGAGTGATCTCTATAGTGGACAAGATGAGGGAAGCGAGACTGAGATGGTTTGGACATCTGAAGAGGAGATGCGCAGATGCAAAGGTTGGTTATAGAGGGTATGAGGAGAGGCAGAGGTAGGCCGAAGAAGTATTGGAGAGAGGTGATAAAACATGCTATGACGCAACTTCAGATTACTGTGGACATACGTGACCTTAGATAGGATGGTGATGAGGACATGCATTAGGGTAGAATGTTAGTAGGTGGTGTAGTGTTGTCTTGCTGAGGGTGACTGGTATTTTTCATGGTACTAGTTGTATTATTTTGTTTTTTTTCTATCGTTGTTAATAATTATTTGTAATAATCTATCCTTATATCTTGTTTACTGTGTTCGATTATCACAATATTTTATTGTTGTTTTCAATTTCTTTCAAGTAAACTTTACATTGTTACCTTGTTGCTTGCTATATTTCCTTCACTGTCTACCTGGATTTGTTGCGCTTGAGTTGAGGGTCTTTTGAAAACAATACCTCTACCTTCACGAGGTAATGATAAGATCTATGTACATTCTACTTTCTTCAGATTTCACTCATAGAGTTTCAATGAATATGTTGTTGTTAGTATATCACCGTCATGGGTATGAATTTGGAGTGTCCTCAATAACGGGGATTGGAAAAGGAAACTTAGATGAAAAATTAAAGGGAAATCACAACAATATTTTATCTTTGGTTTGGCATTTTCTGACCAGAAAAGTTAAAATCAATTTTAAGAAGAGACATTCAAGTCCTGCCTGCACATCTCCCTGAAAATCACCTTATTATTAGTAAATGGAAGGAACTTTGTAGGGTTTCTTCGGCTTTGCTGACAAACTAAATTAATAAATTATTTTATACTGCAGAACTTTTTAACAGGATGATTAATTACCGAATAATTATATTTATTAAGAAATGTTCTCGATCTTTGTATCAAAATTTTGTTACACGGTATATAATTTACAATAAATTTTCTGTAAAGTAGGCAAGATTTGTTTCAATAATATTACCTAATTAGTAAGAGATTAATTAGGTAATGATCTATGTAACACCAAAGATTAGTTGTCTTATACCTAAAAAATGAAGCTAGTCTCAATATTCAATAACTTGAAATGGAAATGAATTATTAACTAATGCGAGTCTAAACAATCTAACTTCGTCGTAGTATTTTAATCTTATTCGAACAACGTATTATTCTAGACTTCAGACAGTTATGATTGATCAACCTTATTCAAATTCATCAATCAAAAATCTTGTTTATCAAATAATTTTTCTAATAAAAGAGAAAATTTATTTCATTACACGGAAAAAAATGTCTTTAATATTTTAAGATAGTAATAATTAGTACTATACTATTAATTTTTTTTTCATGCAAGAGAGACCAAATTAAAAGAATCTTTGTGATAATTTATACTCCCTCCGTCACTATTTAGTTGTCCACTTTAGAAATGGCACACAGATTAAGGCAACAATGATTAGCACAATGAAGTTACAATTTTACCCTTATAGTACAATTTACAATTTCAAAATAAATTAACTCAAGATAACTAATCAATGTTGGAAAGTTTATAAGTTTATTTACTTTATTTATGATAACTTTATTTAAATAAGGGTATAATAGGAAAAAATTTGTTGTCCTTTCTTGATTTGTCAAAATGGACAACTAAATAGGGACAACTAAAAGAGAAAATATGGACAATTAAATAGAGACGGAGGGAGTAACATGCTTGTGAGACCAATAATGGAAGTAACTCTCTTTATTATTAAAATAAGATAAGGCTGCAAAGCAGAAATGTTTTGTTTAACCCCATAAACTTGATTTTTTGCTAATCTCTTTCCATCAAATGATTAATCTATTTCTTTAGGGTATCTTTCCATACCAGAACTCCACTACTCCATTTAACTTTTTCCTGTTTATTGATATTTTTTTAGAATAAGAAGCAAATTAAAGTCCTATCATTCATTGAGTCTAGTCATAATCTCACCTATTAATGCCAACCTGGGATTCTTTTGATGTCCCCCTTAATTTAATCATTTTAATTTTATTAATCAATTAACTTTACTTTTTGTTTTTTTCAATTACCACTCTGTCAAAATAGACTGACGGAAGCTTCTGTTTCAGGCTAATAATAAGCAGAAAAAGAAGTTTAATTTCTGTGCTCGATTACCGAGGTAATTTCAATACGTATTTGTGTTCGGATTGTATCACAGCTTATATTTCACTCATTGGGTCTGAAGAATTTTACCAATCTCTTTAACATATATATGTATAGAGTTCGAATTAAAATTATCAGGTTCAAATAAGTTCATATGTCATTACATCTGCTTTTGCTCGGTCTAGGGGCAAAGCTAGCAAGGGTGAAGGGGTCCCCTTTAGCAGGAAATTACATTGTTGATAAATAATTAAAATGTAATCAGGAATTTTAACTAATGATTCTTTAAAGAATTTAGAAAGGGGTTAGGAGCCCCACCATTACAGCTGGTTACTACATACCTAAATAATCATAACTAACAGATTTAATTGCTCTATAATTTCACATCAACCATAATCGAATCTTTCAGAAGATTTGAGTGTGAGATTACTCAGTGAACTGAACACTAATGGACAATGTCAATGAAAATGAAAGCTGATAATAACATCTTAATTTCTCATTTATTTACAAAGAAAATTACATGTGCTCTTTGCACCCAAATGTGTAATGACTCTTGGATCTTAATATTATTATACAATAAATACTCGTCACTTAGCAAAACAAAAAAATTAGTACAATTAATTATACAAATTAAATTTAGCTAATATTGTCAATTAGTAGTAGTAATTTCTGAAGAAGATTAAACTATAAAATCTCCTCCTATATACAGAAGTCTCTTTCTTTTAATAATTGTAGACAAATGAATGGTGATGACTACATCTCAATTTTCATGTGAGACGTTTGATGAGGCCCTGCATCAAAAGATTAAGAAAACACACTCATCAATTCATAATCAACTTATATTTTTGACAATTTTAATCACCATTCTGTCAAAAACAGAAAAAAAAAAAATCGTCGTGATCCCTCTTCTTACCTTGTGATTGCAGTGTCATATCCTTGTTGGGGTTTTGGCTAAATCCCATCTGCACAAAGCTTTGCAGGTCATCCTCGCATATTGCAGGGAACTGGAGAAATGAAGTTGTTAAAACCAAATGACATGATGAAAAATGTTTGGTTAATACACTGATAATGTAAAATCTTGCGTCAGTATAAATAAGTTATATCTTGAATTATTATTACCTGATTAAGATATTCAGCAAATCCATCAAGGGGAGGCAATTGCATTCCTAGGCTGCGGCATAGTGAGTTATCTAACGTGTCCACTGAGCATCGACTTAGTGCCCCATTAGGAATATCGCTCCGGCCTTGTTGGTAAGAAGATGATGTTTTATCTACTGGGAAAACAGGATGGGGCAGAGAGCCATTTGGTTGACATATCTGAAAGAACACAAGATATTGTTTTAGAACGTCACGTAAAAGAACGGGTCGTTTCATTGACATGAATCATGATACACTTACATCCTTGGAAAGGGGATAATCCAAATTTGGGTTCACTGTTGCCAACTTCATGGATAGGAACTATAAAATGTTGCAGACAGAAGAATTAGCTGATGAATCACGGCACATATTATAGAATGCGTGATTAGGGAAATTGTGATTTACCTCGACTTGTCGTTGGAGTGACTGTACATAATTTATAATTTCATCAAGCATTAGTGCTTTTCCTGTCACCTGGTACACAAATTAATCAATCCGGGTTAGAAGCAGGACTGGTTATGAATTGATAAACCAGAAAGGGAAAAATTGTTGATGCATTTCAGCTAACCTTATTACAGCCTGGTACAAGATCTTGTAACAGCTTCATTCTTTCACTAATCTTCTCTCGTCTCACCTAATTAAATGGGAAAAGAAGATTGTTAATACAAGGATATATGGGGTTTGAAACAACAAAGTGATTGTTAATGCTTACTCTTTCTGCTAGACTATGGCTATCAGTAGCTTGTCCTCTCCTTGCCCTAACATGAATATAGTCCTTTGGTGGTTCAGGAGGCTTTTGACTTTCCATAACTTGTTTTTGGGTTTCATCATCCTTTGATTCCTCCATGTTAACTTCTATCCCAGTACTTTCTACTTGTTTACATCGCTTTGCTCTTGCATTATCATCAGCTTCACCTCCCTGAAATGAAATTTTGATTAAGCACTAATGACATTTACTTAATCTCTTTTTCACTGACATAATAATCCTTACCCTGTTTCCATTAGCTCCTTGAGTTGGAGAATCTTCCTTTGTTTTTCCTCTAGAAACTGTTTTTCTTTTTCTAGAACTAGAATTCAATTCAGTTGGAAGTTTTGACCCTGTTTCCCCACTTGGCTCTGAAGCAGACTCATTAGAGTTATTGGCCATCATTTCCATCCGGGTTTGACCCGAATTCTTGATTTGCAAAGGGGATCCACCTTGCTTGAGAGAAGGGCTACTCGAAACTCTAGGCAACTTTCCATTCCCCAATGGTTGAGCAGATCTATGTGATAATTCCGTATTGTTCAACCCCAACGGACTCGTTCTGCCGTTGAAACTACTGCTCCCAAAACAAGAAAATTTAGCAGCTCTTTGAGCAAAACTTGGATCAGCAGGCAATGGAGGAGGAAGTGAACTTCCCAAATTGGGTATATTATCTTTTCCCATCATGGGTATGTGTAGTTTCGGTGGAGAGTTTACAGGTGTACTATAACACAAATTGTTACTGTTATTGTGCAAATTATTGAATACCGGTTGAGGGGAACGTTTCCCAACCAACTCAGCAGGGGAAGAAGATACAATTGAGTTCAAAGTTGAGTCAAATTGGTTAAATTGAGCTGTTGAATGGTCCCAGTTGGGGTTAAATAAGCAATCAGAAGATTGCCCTGAATGTAAGGGATTCCATGAAGGGAATGCCATAGTAGGTTCAAACTGAAGGGCTGGATTAGGCATTCCGCCATTCATGAAGTACTCTTTCTCCATGGATAATGATAGATTAAATTGAAGTTCAAAAATATCAACAAGAAGAAGAAAAAAAGGGAGGGGGAGGGAAAGAAAACTAAAGAGAGAGGAAGTTATATAGGAGAAAGTTTGTTTTGACCTTTATTTGTTTGTATATTTATTTAATTTAATGGAAGAAGAAATGGTGGGGTAGTAGTACGGGCTTTAGCCGGAAAAAGCGGAAAGTAGGGTGAATTGCCGGGCCTTCAACGTCGTCGGACCACCGATTTACTCTATTATTTTACGACCTTTTCCTTCATCAGACCTCTCCTCCTGTACTTACGTGGTGTACAGTATAGGTTCACGTGAACTAAGTAACTTTCGCAATATTCTTATAATTAAATTAAAGTCATGATAAAAAATTCATAAATTTTAAATTATGAATACGTGTTTTACGTCTAGTCTATAATATAATTACCATAAACTTGAAATAATACTTCGAGAAATAACCAAGTTTCAAACACGATGCTATACCAATTTCTGATGCTCTGTTGCCCAATCCATTTAATTTTATATGAGTTAGTTGGATTTAATATGGAGTTTAAAAAGAAATAAAGACTTTTGAAAGTTATGATCTAAAATAAGTTATATATATTTGTGTGGGTTTAACTCATTTCATTAAAAGTAAAATAGATATTTTAAAGTTAAATTGTTACTCTATATAAAAATGTATCATTTTTTTAAACGGACTAAAAATGAAAGTAAGTTATAATATAAACCGAGATAGAGAGATATATTTTTTGGTTTGTTTTCCTCGTGTATTTACAAATTGAAAGTTTCTACATGACTTTGTAGAAGATTAAGGGTCTGCTTGAATTATATTAGACAAAAATAAGAAACATTATAAATGGTATTAAAAATTAAATATTAAAGATATATATTGTCTTTTAAATATATATTAATTAATAAACATATGTTATTAACTAATATTATGAAAAAAATAATTGAATTATATTTTTCAAATTAGTATATTTCAATTGAATTAATCATAAAAACTAAAAGTACAAGATTTCTATGAACATCATGAAATACATATTTGATAAAAAGATTAAAATTTTAATAAAATGTCATAAATTATTAAAATATTTGACAAAAATATAATCTATCAAAGTTTAATTAAAAAATAAATGACTTGCAATGTGAAATCTCAAGTCAATACTACTAAAACAAATGAAACTGAAAATATAACATAAGTTCAAAATTCAAAACAAAAATTTAACATAATACTTTTATGTTGAATTTCAACATAACATACATGGATTTAAAAGAAAAGGAAAATGTAAGTCTATAACCTTACTCAACAATTAATTCTACTTTAGTTTAAAAATTAGAATACTAACAAAATTATGCTAATGAAAAAAATAAACATGCCATAAAAAATAGATGATACAAAAAGTTGCATGAAATCACGTGAAGTAAATGTTGAGAATGAGAAAGAAATGAAATATAAATAATATAAAATCAAAATCAAAATCAAAATTTTTAGAATAATAAAAATAAAAAAATAATTTAAAATAATAGAAATAAAAATAAACTAAAACGAAAAAATAATAAATTTGTAATTACACCATATAAATTGGAATTATCAACATTTCACAATTCCTTCCTGTGAAATAGATAGTGTAATTATCTCCTGCCAATTCCATTCAATTACTTGCTGACCAAATAATTACATGATTAATTAAACACACCAGATAATATAATTATATTAAATCTAATTACCAGAGTGACTTTCTAAACAACCCTAAATGAAAAGCTGAAATTGTGATTGTTAATTGTTAAGTAAATAAAGCACGTCACCGCACATTACTTTTGATTTTGTTATGATAAAATGGAAAACAAAAGTGTTTGGAAAAGTGATGTGGTTTTGCATAATGTTTGAAAAGCTTACAAATGTGAAAATTATGGTGGTATAATTAAAAACAGAAATTAGTAGGACCTTAAATTTGAAGTACATAGACGAATATCTTCTTTTATTTGGGAAAATTACGCTCTAGATTTACTTGAAATTATTTACACCAGATAATTTAATATAAAATATTTTATAACATTATATTAGGTTCAGTTTATATTTGGGTATAAATACTTTTATACATTATTATACCTTTTTATACAAGGTTGATACATTATATATAATATTTTTTTCAGGTATAATATTGCATATTAGACTACATGGCGTAATACTTTAAGTTGGATAGTATATTTTTGAAAATTTCTCTTTAATTTCCATAATAATTTATGTTAGTTATATTTACACGCCTTTTCACACTATTTTATGCATATTTGTATCATGTTTTAATTTCCATAATAATTTATGCTAGGTATATTTACACGTCTTTTCACACTATTTTATCCATATTTGTACCATGTTTTAATTAAAATGAATTCGTAATAAATACATATAATTTATGTTGATTATGATATATTTGGCTAATTCATGTTATTTTTGTGAAGGTAGTTGTTTTGGGGTAAAATGACATAAGAATTGAGGAAACTGATGTCGCCTAAAGTTCACTCTTAAATTGGAATTATAACGATTGATGTTAAAATATAGTAACCGAATTAGCAGTGGCGTAGCTACAGCCACTTTAGGATGTCCAACGGGATATCCTTCGTATGAAATTACGTTGTATATATATTTCAAATTTTACATTTAATGGATATATATTTAAAGTTGGACATCTTTAACAAACTTATACCTTTGGCGCAGTGATAATGTGTGTCCATCTGAATGGTAGTTGAGAATTCATGGAAGTGGTAGTGTGGTAGTTAGTGTGGTAAGTGAGTATTTTATTTTAAAGATTTTATTATTATATTCTTTTGTTAAGTGTCTTAACTTCATCATGGTAAAATGTAAAGGAGTTTCGAGTACTCCAAATAGCACAATATTTTTTTGTTTTATTTTGACAACCACACACCACACACCATTATTCTTGAACACCCTTAATAAAATTTTTGGCTCTATCACTGCTAATTAGGTCAAGGTTGAATCCCACAAATACCATTGTTATAGATCTTTATAATTTACTGATAAAATTATATTAGTAACTACTATTGAGGTTGAGAATTAAGTGGGAAACTATTAATTACTTTAACATTTGAATTTTGATTAATAATAAAAGATGAACTAAGGTTACACTTATAAGATGTCAAAACTCAAACAGATAAATTACTATCAACTTATTCAGTTGTGTTCATTGTGCAAAACTGACGAATCTATATGTCTCCTAAAGTTTCTCGACCAAATTAAGAGAATATCGATTGTCAACACTTGGGTGTCGAATTAATTTGATCATTCATCAAAAGTCTAAGTTTAGTTATTCTATCTTATCTCTAGATCAAGCTATTAGATGGAGGTTGGTAGATCCAAAATCCCTCTTAATGAACCTTTTTCCTATTCTTAACTTCTTTTGTCAAGCAAGTCATAATACGAACGAGTTCTTAATGTTTGTAATCATTAAAAAAACAATCAATACGAAAGAACCTCAATACACAATGATCACCCCTTCAAGATAAGATTTTAATGTAAAAAGAATGTATTATCATCATTCCCACTCTAAGTTTCGTAACCCTAATTATGAGTTTAGCTACTCAATACTAATTGTAAGCAATAACAATTATAATTTAAACTATTAAAGAACATTAATGTAAATGAAAGTAAGCAACACATTTGATTAATGAAACTCTTGCAAGAGAATATTGTTCATTCCACAATATTCTACTAAGAATCCATGACAAATCCTAAAAGTTGAAGAACAATGGATCTTCTATGTTATGAGTAATCCCTAACTCCTATAACTAATTCGTATTTTTTTACTAATAATCTGTTACCTTTAAAATGCCACCTTAATGACATATACATAACAACATGGTCAGAATTCAAATTCGAATTAAACTCTATTTTAACTTTGGTCAACTTCAGTCCGACAATACTAGGGGATGCGGTGCAGACCACATTGTGTTACACAAGAGGTTGCAGTGTGGGTTCCATCTCATACTCCAGCCTCCTTCGTATTTCGCAAAATAGTCACAAAAAAATTAAGTCTCTAAATCTTGGTCTGAGACAGGTGTGGCACGAGGTCCAACGCAGTGTAGGCAACCTCGCACCACGAACTCTTTTCTACAACTTATTTGGCTGCATTTTAGTTTGAAACACTTTGTTTTGCACTCTTATTCATTTTTTTTGAGTGTTTTCTTGTTGCTTTTAGCCTAAAATAATCCTAATCATATCTATTAGTGTATCACAATAAATATTCAATAAAAATATGGATATTCATAAGATCATTATACTCATAACTTAATTAAATTATGGATAAAATTCGATATTTAGATGCATAAATACACCCAGATCACCACCACACACTTAGTGATTTTGTTCATTTCGAACAACTCATTTTATTCACGTCAATGCTAATTGGACAAGATTACTCACAAATTTGATTTATATAAACACTTTAATCATGATTATATTCGAGATTTACTCATTCAAGCACAATCTTTTAACTCCAGACTTCTTACAAACATCATCACTTCTAGACTGACTCTTTATTTATGACATATATAGGGTCAACATGCTAAGATGTAATTACTGCAGTCACTAAATTACCAGTTCTAACTATTAAGTTCACTCATTATCAAAGAATTGTTCTTTTGTTGTACTTTTTCAGCTTTAAAAAGGTGCCTTTTACACTTACATGCTTTACTTTCAGTTGAGTTAGTTTTAGTTCCCTTACAACATATGTATTTCAGTTAGTCGATGTTTCATTCCACTATTTTACATACCGTATATTTCATATACTAGCGTCATTCAATGCTACATCATCTTATGATGCAAATACAGGTGTCCAGGATCGACAATAAGCACTTCGTTGATATCTTCCCTCTATCAGTTTTTGGTGAGACAACCTTGATTTCGGAGGGCTCATTTTCATTTATGTATTTTAGTTTTATTAGACACTTAGTTATTAATCAGGTAGTTGTGGGTCTTATCTCGGCACATATCTCAATTTAATAGAAGCTTCATGGACAAGTTAGTGATTAATTCAGTATTTAATATTCAAATATTTAGAATATTAGTACTATTTATATTCAGAGTTATTTTCAGACTTGAGCACAATTACAATTGAGACTCTTTAAGTTTGATTAAATGATTCTAGATGTGCATCATTTTATGCTTCCGCATAAGTGTTTAGTCATGTGCTTAGTAGTTAGCTAAGTAAAGTGTTGTCTTGGGACCAACAATGGTTACCAAGTGCCGTCCACGCTTAGGGTATGAAAAACATGGTATCATAGCACATAGTTCAAGTGTTCTAGAATGTCTATGAAACTGTGTCTAGTAGAGTCCATCTTATAGGTGTAAAATGCACTACATCTATAATAGAGAGGTTACAAAACATTAGGAAGTACTACCATTCTTTCATATTCTGGTTCGTGTGATAAAGCTTAACTCTATCAAAGTTTCTTCTAACTCGTGCATTAGCGTATTTAAGATCATGCCTCCAAAGTGTAATACCGGTCAAAGAAATGTCGCATGCACTAAGGTTCCCACCGAAACCAATGCAAGTAATCTTCCTCCACCTACTAGAATGCAGACCCTAAATAGAGCTCACTCGACAAATTAGGGTGAAAGTGTTAGGGTTCAATTTGTGCCCGTTAACATAGACCAGGTTCCACAACCATATGATGCTTAGTGTCCCTGTACTAATTTTGAGGCATAGTTTACAATAGTGATTCAGATGCTCACTTAGTTGGTTGCTTTGAGTCAGGCTGTAAGATCACTACAATTACTAACTCTAGTTCACAAGAATTTCCAGTCATGACAAGAATTAAGGACTTTTTCAGGATGAACCCACTAGTGTTCACAGGGCCCGAAGTAGAAGAGGATCCTAAAACTTTATTGATGAGATGTGAAAGATTTTAAAGGTGATGCATGCTACTGAGATTGAGGAGTAGAACTCGTTACGTATCAACTCAAGGATGTAGTGAACATTTGGTTTAATCAGTGGGAGAAAGGCCTTGGTGAGGATGTTGATCTAGCTGTTGAGGAAGATTTTGAGGAATTATTCCTGAACCATTTCTTTCTTCAAGAGCTGAGAGAGGCGAAGATGGAAGAGTTCATGAATCTGAAGCAAGGTGGGATGAGTGTGAAAGAGTATGGTCTCAACTTCATTCAACTATCCTACTATGCTCTAGAGATGGTCCTGGATATGAGATCTAGGATAAGGAAGTTTGTCTTTAGATTAGGAAAAACATGTTAAGAAGGAATGCAATGCTACATTATTGATTTTTTACATGGACATCTGTAGACTCATGGTACATGATCAATAGGTTGAGAAAGATAAAGCAGAAGGATATCAAAGATCACCAGAGTAAGAAGGCAGCATCAGCGGGTCATGAGCCCTATCAATAGAAAAACATAAATGGTAATAATTCTTTCTTCTAGAAGAGGTCATCGGGACATGCACATTCATTAGCGAGTGCACCTGTTGCACTGGGAACAAAAATGATTAGAGGTTTTAGACAAGTCAGAATTTCAAGGTGCAGGTTCCAGTCACAAGGTAGTGTGGCACAAGGATCTACTCGGGACCACCTTGTGTCAAGTGTGGTAGGCCCCACCATGCGGAGTGCCGTGAAGCAAGTGGATGTTATAAGTGTAGGCATTTTGTTCACTTTCTAAGAGATTACCCAATCTGGAAGAAAGGTAATGGGGGCACTAGGGCCCTATCTTAATCATTAGCTCTAGCAGGTATGGTTTCCCAAAAGGGTGCTACATTAGGAACAAGTGAAGGTTCAAACCTTCTGTATCCTATGTCTGGTCGGCATGATCATGAAAACTCTCCAGATGTCGTTATTGGTATTCTAAAAGTCTTCTGCTTAGATGGTTAAGCTTTGATTGATCCAAGTGTTAATTTATATTTTGTGACTCTTTATATAGCCATGAAATTTGGGATTGGCCCCTAACAACTTCTAGAACTTATAGTGTTTCTATTATTGTTAGTGCGTCTATTCTTTCTAAGAGAATCTATAGAATTTGCACCATTTCAACTCATCATAAAGACACCACAACTGACTTATTTGAGTTAGATATGGTGGATTTTGATGTCATTCTAGGCATGGACTATTATATGTTTGTTATGCCTCAATTGATTGTAGGACTCGAATCGTAAAGTTTCAGTTTCCAAGTGAGTTAGTACTAGTATGGAAAGGTAGTTTAGGAGTGCTTGCATGTTATTTCATCTCATACATTAAGGCTAGAAAGTTAGTTTCCAAGAGGTGTATCTATCACATAGTCAGTGTTAAAGATTCTAGTGTTGAGACCCCACCCCTTCAGTCAATTCCTATCGTGAATGAGCTTCAGAAGTTTTTCCTGACAATCTCCCAAAGCCCTCCCGACAGAGAGATAGACTTTTAGATTGGTTTCCTTTTAGATGATCAACCTATCATTATTATTGCATATAGAATAGCCCCATATATTTGAAAAGTTAAAAGAGCAGTCGAAGGATCTCCTTGATAAAGATTTCATCAGACTTAGTGTCTCACCTAGAGGTGCCCCTATTACGACCCACAGTACACCCTAGGCGTGACATGACGTATAAGACCCCGAGAGGCCCTACACAAGACACTTGACATACATATAACGCAACATAATAGACAAAAGTAGAAAAACTTATATGATAAAAGAGTTTGGCATAAAAGTAGAAGTCCACTCATAGTCTTGACAAGTCAATCTAATACATCAAATGAATGGTTGGGATGTAACCCATACACCATTTACAAGTCGCAAAAGTAAATCTCATTAACAAGTAAATTCTTCCATGTCTTGCCCTCGAAGTATGATGACTCACCAATCCAAAGAAATAGGTTGTAATATGTATCTAGCCACGAGTGGGAGGAGAGGAATCGTCGAACCCTACATTATGAGACAATGTAGGAATAAGTATATATTAGTACATGAAATATAATATGTATGAGGGAAATACATAAGAATGTAAAAATAACCATATGGGGACATAATGGAAAACATGATATACATGACCAATGTAAAACATAGTAAAACCTTTAAGGAAGAATCATAAATTATGTACATGGTCAATGCATCTTAAATCATAGTGAAAATCCTCATAAAACCTTTGAATATAAACTTAGTTCATTTTGTAGGATGTTTTCTTTAACCGACAATAGACCATGCGAGCTTTAACATGGAATTCTATGTAACTCCCACACCGAGAAGGGCGAGTCTACTTGTCACGATAGAACTCTCTATCATTCATTCATATGCTATTTGTGTATCTACTAGCTAGGTTATTCAAGACAATCCTTTGGGGGCATATAGTTTGGAACTAGAGGTTACTACTAAAGACTACCTTATTTAAGCCTCCATCTCAAGTTCTC